>PVLC010040941.1:0-13605 GCA_004027655.1 Graphiurus murinus
CTAAGTTAATCCCTGTACAGTTTCCTTTCCAGTCTGCTTAATGTCCAGTATATTTGTATATGTACTTTAAAATAAATACATATACATGTTTTTAATATTTAGGGCTTTATGTGTGTGGAATTTATTTCTTTATTCAAATTATACTGATTAATACATGGCCATCACATCTACTATAATCCTTGTGTGAGTTATTTCTCCTGTCCTCTTTTTTTTTTTTGCCAGTGAGATAAAACTAATATCTGGAAAGGCAGAGAAAAAAAAACATATAAAATGGCTAGGTTAGTGCCTGGGTCAGTAAGTCTTAAAAACTACTTGATTTTCTCTCTTCCATTTTTCCTATGCTATTACTTCTGTCTTCTTCTGGCCTAAATCATGCTTTAACCACCATCAGGTCTCATCTTTCATTTTTAAAATCACCATGTAATTTATTTCCACACTTAATCACTTGCAGCAAAAATATACTAAATATGGTAGTACGGCTACAGAGATTTTAAATTGGTAAATATGAAGAACTACCCTAAAGATAGATATTAACATAAGCAGAATAATCTGATTATGAAATGAACATGAGTCTATAGGCTTTTATTGTGTTTATACTTGAACATGATAATAGACCTGTCATGCTTCCAGTGGTTGAGAGTTTTGATAAAAAGCAATCAACCTCTAATTATTTCTTCTTTGGCCACCTATGAAGATGGATCGGATTACAGTTTGTAGTAGCTACCATTATGTGGAAATCCTTCCTTTCAGCCTCTTTCTCGAGTGAACTGTCATATTAGTTCGTCCATTGACATTTCCCATACAACATGATTGGCTTGTACTTGTGATTCTTCTCCCCTCCAGAATTGTATACTTTTATTGCTGATGTCTATGACTGTACTCGCTGGCAAGCCCTGTAGACTTTTGCTTACTTTCAAGGTCTTTTTTATGTGAATGAGCCTGTGTTGTCCCTCCATGTTTAGAATTGTCTGCAGCTGAAGCTGATGGAGTTGTCCTAGAGATTTGAAGCAGTCTCACATCTGTATCGCTCTGGGATATGACATTTGCTCTGCATTTTTTTTTTGCTTTGAGGCTTTTACTCTATTAGATCCCAAAATAGTCTGCTGAGTTGCCAGAAGACAGTAAGTATATTTTTGGAAACTTATAATAATAAAATTTTATAATATTTTTGAGGAATTTCCAGTCCACTATCAAGATTAAAGGATTAATGCAGCAGAGATGTTGACATCCCAAGTAATCTAAGTCCAATGTTGCTCCTGTAAAAATGTGAGAGGAAGCAGTCCAAATCTCTCTGTTTAATTCCATCCTGTTTCTTTAGGTTACTGCATTAGTAATAGGATTTTTACGGAAAATAAACAAATAAGCAAATGTAAACATAGTTTGTCAAATAGGATCTTTTATAAGCTGGATGTGTTTTTTTCTACTTTCTTGAAAAATAAGAATCACCATCATACTGAAAGTAGATACTAATTGTATCTGCCACTTCTTTCATTTTCATTTGAAAACAAGAACTTATTTCCATCCACACATGGTCCATCCATATGGTTCAAATGAGCCTAACATTGACACTAGATGATGTGGGCATGTGATTAAGCCTGGACAAACTCATGCTTCTTTGACTCAGCAGCAGCGAGATATATTACAGCTAATGAGAGAAATTCCAAGATCTTTTTCTGGAATTGTTAGAATAGCCCACTGCAATTGTAATACCATCAAAAAGCAGATGAATGGCTTTGTTGACCAAGTAACTAGGCTTATAAACATCCAATTGACTCAGCAGCTCTGATACCAGGCTTGGCATGATATGCACAACAAAAAATTCAGGCACCTGGGAAAAAGACCACCTACAGATCCTCATGTTCCTGGGGATGTGTCCTTCAGTGATATTAACTTTTGACCTGACTGTAAAGAACCCAACTCCATACCTGAGACCAGTTTCTCTCTGTTTCCTTTAGGTCAATTAGGACAAGACTTCTCATCCCTGGCTAGGCAGGGCCTTCATCCCTTGCCAGTGTTCAAGAAGCTATAGAAGATGGACTTTAACCTTCCAGCAACCCTTAAGATTAAGAGATCCAAGTCTTGGGGGTGAGGAGATGAGATAGGATAGGAAAAATAAAAATAGGTAAAAAAGAGACAGACTGGAAAGGAAAGGAAAGCTAGTTTTTAAATCTAGACGCTTCATAATCCTTATCTTCACCCTACTGTCTGTTTATTCTTAGCCACAATCCTCAATAGGCCTATACCTTTAATCATAACAGCCTCTCTATGCACCTGAGATTACTGAGATGCTTAGTAAACAAAGGATCCATAAGAAAGGCTAGGTGCCACCCAGCCATCACCCACTGATGTTGGGAACCTGAGGATTCTGAGGAAATCCAGATCTCTACCCCTCTGGGTAACCCTGCTCAGTACCCCTACACACTCCTCACGGGGGTTTCCTATAAAAGGAGAACTATGAAACACCAAAGGTGCTCATTCCCTCTTGAGATGACAAATGTTCTCCCTTGAATATGTATCCCCCACTTTCCTAAATAAATATCAGTCTTGTCTTTGAAAAAAAATTATCAACTCCCTCTGTCCTCGGTTGTGTCTGATAGAGTAGAGTAAACCCTGGGGTTGCTGAGAGCCATTTGCCATGAATAGGAAGCACCTGCTTGAGACTGACTGCGGCCGGGAAGACAAGAGGATGTAAATGAACCTGTGGATCTTTCCATGCTTGGCATTTTTCCAGCTAATTAAATGTCTTGTGTAACATTAATTTTACCTGGGGAATGTTCCTTAGCATATCGATGTGTCATAATTTATCAATCTTCTGTCATTTCCATTTTGTGTGCAGTGAGAAGCCATAGGTATGAATGTTTGGTATGTTTGTAAGCTACAGAAATGGCATTGCTAATTCAGAGGAGGTAAATGCTTTTTAGTTTTTTATATATGAAGTAAAACTTTAAATATGTTGATTTTTGTTAGGTCATTCTGGTTTAGTATTTTGATTTCTCCCTAGTTTGCAGTATTCACAAACTAATGAAAATTTTTAATATGGATTTAATTAATAATTTTTATAAATATATAAGGAACAAGAATAATCTCTGACCTGAGGTTAAAGCTACATTAAGAAAGCAAATTTGTTGCATAGCAGCACGTCGATTGTGGGCTTTGTAAACAGCTGTACCTGGCACAGAATTCTTTTGTGCTTTTAAACAGGACTCAGAACAGTAGCCATCTGAGCATGAGTAGTTGGGATATCAGTTATATACCCCTGAGATGGACAGAGTGAAGGACAGGTGACTGGCCATATCTAGATCCTCCCCTTTGGTTTCTGTCCCCCTTGCCCCTCAAAAGTAGAGAGAGGTTGCCCAAGGTATCTGTATAACTACCCTGTTACATGGCTCTACCTTCAGCACACACTACAGTACTGGTAGTCAGGCTTCTTTTGTTTTCTTGTGTTCCATTAACATGTCAGCATGTTGAGTGAGCCCTCAAGGTGGCCTTCCTACCCCTATCTCCTTTCAACAGTTCAGTTCCTCCCCTCTCCTGTGCTCACAGCTCTTGTCTCTCTGAAGTACCTCCTCCTTCTTTTACCTCCTCATATCCCCAAATATTCTCTGGCTAAGCCAAATCTTTTTTTTTTTCCTTTCTAGTGAAGAAGTAATTTACACAACTGTTTTACATAAAAGGTCTTTGCAAGAAATCTCTGTGCATATATGAAGACCTTCTATTGGAAACCTCTGTGTTCCCTTGGAGTCCTGCCTTCTGCCCTATCCAGTTAGTCTGATGTTCAGCATTGCCTGATATTGCATTCTAAAATTATCTGCATAATTATATATGTAATATATTAAATATAATGAAAATATTATATATTTATTTTACTTCATATTATATTTACATGTTAAATATAATATATATTTTGAGACTAGGGATTGAACCCAGGGGCATTCCACCTCTGAGCTACAACCCCATACTTCTTTTACTTGTTACTGTGAAACAGTGTCTTACTAGGTTGCTAAGGCTGACCTCTAACCTGAGATTCTCCTGTCTCAGACTCCCAAGTAATGGGATTACAGGTATGCACAACCATGCCCAGCTAAAATAATATTTTCAACAGTGTGACTGAGTATCTCTTTTGTCTTTGAGGAAGAAGTTTCTTAAAATTTTCTGTTAGTACTTAGCTTTTCCTCCTCACTCTCCAGAAAACATGTAGGAAAGGATTTATCAGCAGTACAAATTTGAATCTCTAGAAATGATGTTTGAATAATAATAAAAAATATTATTTTATCCTTGTCTTTGGACTAAAAGAAGTGCCACATTAAGAAGATGTACAATTGGATTGAACCTTAAAGCAGGTAGTTAAAATACAAAATAATGTTTATCTACCTGAAATCATTTTAGTCTTGTAAAATGTGATTTCATAACATGACTGAGGACACAATTTTCATGTAGCAGTAGATGCATGTAACCTTCTGGGGCATATGATGTAAAGCTGTACTAAAATATTATGTTTGCTTTAATAGTATTCTTCACCATCAGCATATTATGTAACTCTAAGTAATTGCTACAAGTTGATGTTTACCAGTGTAGTGGGAATTCTGTTTCTCCATGTATAAGGGAAACTACTTGCTCCCAACACTCTTGAACATTATATATTTGTGAACTTTCTTTAATCACAATTTATAGAGCTTTAATAAATCCCAATAAAATAGTTCAATGTTTATATTTCTCTATAATCTTCAAAATACCATATTACTAGGGCAACTTTCTCCTAAAGAAAGAAGTTAAGTGTTTATTTTGAAGGTGTCTATGTGTTAACCTTCCCTCACAGAATTTGCAGTGCTTTAGTTCAGCATTCAGAGCTTTGCTGTAACATGATCTGACTATATTGTAAATTAAAATGTTTTTAGTTTCTTTCTTTTTTTTTTTTTTTTTGCGGTACTGGGGATTGAACTCAGGGGCATTCTACCTCCGAGCTACACCCCCAGCCCTATTTTTTTATTCTTTATTTTGAAACCAAGTCTCACTAAGTTGCGGAGTGCCTCACTAGGTAGCTGAGGCTGGCCGCGAACCCAGATCCTCCGGTCTCAGCCTCCCGAATGCTGGGATTACAAGCGTGCGCCACCACGCCGGGCTCTTTTTAGTTTCTTTAGTGTTTGATCCTAGTTCACATTTAACTTTTTTTCTATTAGGTCATCATAATAGTTTACAACAATTATTACTATGACTGTTATATTAATAAGAATAAAGGAAAATGTCATTAACTTCATATGTAATTTGTCTCAATGAAAGGCAGTATAGCCTATCTTAAATGTCATAATTTGCATATGTTTAAATTATATCATGTGTCTATTTTTACCTATCATTTCTATTTATCTACCTATTATCTGTCACAATCCATTTACTTATCTCTTTATCATAGCATGATATGGGAGAAACAAGGCCCTTGAAATCAGATAGGACTTGATTTCACTCCCAACTTTATCACTTAATCAGTTTTTTTATGTCTTTTGAACTACTTAATTTCTATCTCATTTGCTATATCAGCAAGTAACATAGGCATTGCCTAAGTCCATCTCTTTTCGTTTCACAGGGTAATATTGTATACTCAGTGGTTGTCACAAGTGAACATATAACCAGGCATTGTGGTTGTCAGAAATGAACACGCACATGGGTGTGATGGTACATGCCTGTAATCCCAGCACTTGAGAGGCTGAGACAGGAGGACCAGAGGTTCAAGGTCAGCCTCAGCAACTTAGTGAGGGCCTCATCAACTTAATGATACCTTGTTTCAAATTAAAAAAAAAAAAATAGGTCTGGGGATGTAGCTCAGAGAAAGCCCCTGGGATCATGCCCCAGTACAGTTCCATTTACAAAAAAACTCAAAAACAATAAAATACTTTGGAATCAATCTAACCAAGAATGTAAAAGATCTCTACAATAAAAACTATAAACACTAGAGAAAGAATTTGAAGAAGATCTTAGAAGATGGAAGGATCACCCATGCTCTTGGATATGCAGAATAAATATCATCAAAATGACCATCCTACCAAAAGTGGTCTACAGATTCATTGCAATCCCTATTAAAATACCATGGTCATTCTTTACAGCTGTAGAACAATCAGTCCTAGAATTCATATGGAACAACAAAAGATCCATAGTAGCCAAAATAGTTCTCAGCAGTAAGAATCATGCAGGAGACATCACAATTCCTGACTTCAAACTATACTACAGAGCCATACTAATAAAAATAGTATGGTATTGGCACAAAACCAGACACATAGATCAATGGAACACAATAGAAGATTCAGAAACAAATTCACACACAGCCAATTGACTTTTGAAAAAGGGGCCAAAAACATACACTGGAAAAAAGAAAGCCTTTTCAACAAATAGTGTTGACAAAACTTGTCATACACATATAAAAAAATGGAAATAAATCCCACCTTTTAACCCTGTGCAAGAGTCAACTTAAAATGAATCAAAGACCTGGAAATTAGATCAGAGACTTTACAGTTACTTGAAGAGGGCATAAGTTAAACACTTTCTCAATAAGAACTCAAAGTCACAAGAAATTAAGATGAGGATTAAATGGGATTGCATTAAACTGAAGAGCTTCTGTGCAGCAAAGTAAACCATCAGGAACATCAACAGAGGGCCAACAGAAGGGGAGAAAATCTCTGCCAGCTACTTCTCTGATAGAGGACTAATATCTAGAATATACAAACAAACTTACTGCTAAAAATCCAAATAACTCAATAAAAAAGTGGGCACATGAACTAAATAGATACTTCACAAATGAAGAAATACAAATAGCCAAAAAATATATGAAAAAAATGTTCAATATCAAAAGCAATCAGAGAGGTGCAAATGAAAACTACTTTGAGATTTCACCTAACCCCAATTAGAATGGCAATCGTTAAAAACACAAATAATAATAAATACTGGCAAGGATGGGGAGTAGAAACTCTGATACATTGCTGGTGTGATTAAAAATTAGTGCAACCACTTTAGATATCAGTGTGGAGGGTCTTCAGAAGAATGGAATTAACCTACCATATAACCCAGCTGTAGAATTCTACTCAACCTTACAGAAGAACAAAATTATCTCATTTGCAGGGAAATGGATGAAAGTGAAGAATATTATGTTAAGTGAGATTAATCAGTCACAAAAAATGAAAGATTACATATTTCTCTCATATGTGGAACCTAGGAGAAATTGAGATACAGGAGGTACTCCTGACAAAGGAGGAGAAACCCTAGTGGAGTGATGGAGGGGACCTAAGGGAGGAAGACGGACGAGGGAGACTGGATGAAGGAAACATTTCAATGGACATGATGTACATACACAAATGTATCAATGTCAATCACAGTGTTATACCAGGGAGGGAGGGAGGAAGACAGAGAGAGAGAGCGAGAGAGCGCAAGAGCGAGAGCGAGAGAAAGAGGGGGCGGGAGGAGCTGGAGAAAGTGCTATGTGCAGATATGACTCAGTCACCCTGAACTTCATCATGATGTATGATTACAATGCACAATAAACACACACACACACACACACACACACACACAGATAAACAAAATACAACAAAATGTACATTTCAGCTGCTTGGGGATCTTTTTGTAAATGCTGATCCTGTTTCAGTAGATATGAGGTAGGGCTCAAGATTCTTCCTTTCTTTCTTTATTTTTTAATATGTTTTATACTTTTTCTAGAGCATATTAATTATACATCATCGTGAGGTTCAAAGCCATACAAAAACATGTACACAGGTCTTGGTGTGTTTCTCTCAGGTACCACTGTGCTACCCACCCCTCCCTGTACCCCATAGAGAGATTGGCAGTGCTACCTTCATAGCTGGGCACAGCGTAACTTGAACTGTTCCTTTCATCAGTTCTTCCTTTCCCCATCTCTACCTCCTTCCTCAATCCCCTTTCACTATTCTACTGGTCACTTTCCTCAGTTACTAGTCCCTTTTGTTTCCTATTTTTTCTCTAGCATCCACATATGAGAGAAACATAAGACCCTTGACTTCCTGACACTGATCTCAGCCTAATGTTTTCTAATCCATTGATTTTCCTGCAAGTAACATAATTTAGTTATTCTTTATGATTGAGTAAACTTCCATCATGTATATATGCCACATTTTAGTTACCCATTCATTGGTTGATGAACACCTAGGCTTATATGCAAATTAGTACAACCAGTAATTTGAGATCAATATGGAGGTTCCTCAAAAAACTAGGAATGAACTGGATGTGGTGGCCCATGCCTATAATCCCGGTACTTGGGAAGCTGAGATAGGAGGATCTCAGTTTGGAAGATAGTCTCAGCAACATAGAAAGATGCAAATTCCAAATTTAAAAAAATAGAGCTGAGGGGTGTAGCTCAGAGGTAAAATGCCCCTGGGGGTTCAATCCAAGTGCTTCACACACACACACACACACACACACACACACACACACACACACACACACACAGAAAGACTGGGAATGGAACCACAATATGACCCAAGCTATGCTACTCCTTAGTATTTTTCCAAAAGAATTAAAGTCAGAATTCAATAGTGAAGCATGCAAATCTATGTGTAAAGCAGCACAATTCACAATAGCCAAATTATGGAATTAAAGATTCCTCATTCTAATAATCAGATGTCACACCTGGCCCAGTTCGGGTATCAAGGCTGTAATGTACACTGGGATACAGAAGAATGGGTTCTGTGCTGATGTACTCTTCTGTCATCTGAAGTGGGGACAGATATATCCTTTGATGAGTTATTGTGGCAGTGAAGAATGATACATATGTAAATGTCTTGGACAATATTCTCACTACCATAATCCAAAGAGCCTGACCACACATCTTAGGGGAAGGAAGATTTGTTTGTTTAATTAATTAATTAATTTTTGTGGCACTAGGGATTGAACCCAGGGGCATTCTACCTCTGAGATACACCCCCAGCTCTGTTTTTTATTCTTTATCTGGAAATAGGGTCTCACTAAGTAGCTGTCTCAGCCTCCCAAGTACTGGGATTACAAGCGTGGGCCACCACACCCGGCAGGAAGGGAGATTTATTTGCTCCGTTTCTTGGTGTTTCTAGGTTCAGTCTATATGAAGCCTGGAGCTCAGGGCATGGTGGCAGGAAGCAGAAAGCACAAGGCTTTGCTTCTCACATCAAGGAGGGCTGAAGCAAGACAAAGAGAACAAGTAAGCAAGGGGATTCAAAGAAACAGGCATAATTCCTAGGGCCACAACCTCAGGGACCCACCTTTTCCAGCCACACTCACCAGCCTAGGTTACCATCTTCTTGATTCAGTTACGTCAACTCAGAATGCCAATTTGTGAGCTCTTTAGGGGACATTCTATATCCAAGTATAACAATAACTGACTCCCCAGGCTTCTGCTTCATGGAAGCTCAGGAGGTATAATCAATGTGACCATCTTCTTAGAAACATCTACCTGGAACCAAGTCATTTGTGCTTGGCACTGAAGCTGGTCACAGCTGGGAGAACTATACGAGTCATTTTTCTAGTCTTCCTTTGATTACAGAGGATAAAACTAAGACATCAAGAAGGACAGTTTCCAACACTCTTGGTTTTCATCCCTCATAGTGCCTTGCATGCCATAAGACTTGAATAAATGCGGGATCTGAGAGATCCAGTTAGGAACGATCTAAATTTAATTTTTCAAAAATGACTAAGATTGAGAAGGCATTAAATACACAAAAGGAAATTCCTACCAAGTTAAAAAACGCCCATGAGAATGCACAATTTCTTGTGCTGTTGTTACCTACTGGTTCAAATCATTCTTTTTGGCACCAAATATGAAAAAATGTTACATTAATGCAAAAATTTCTTTGATTGTTATAATATATATTCAGGAAAATCAGACACAGTGAGCCAGATAAGGTAGGACTATCTCTGCACATATTGTAAAGTTTGGGATGGGAATTTTTCAGCACCTCCCTTTGCCTTTCTGTGACATTTTCGAATGACCATCTTTATCATGGGCACAGAGTTTTCTCTTGCCTACTGTTTTCCCTCTCCAGGGAGACACTGATCTGGTATGCTCCTTCATGCTCTAGGAATTAAAGAATGACTTCTTGTAGCTATATTTTTTATAAACAACATCAAAGCCAATGACAGATACACTTCAAACATTACAGACAGAGTTCATGTCCATTTATCAGGGTGTTATTTTCTTTCAAATAATTTTATAGAAACAGTACCTGTCTTACCTCTATGAAAGATGAGCTTCTGTTAAAATTTCAAAAATAGCAGTAAAAGGCAACCGCTGAAGGATTATTTTTCAGGAAAGGTTTCATGGAACATTTAAGACTTTGAGTATTGGATATTGGCTTCTTTGTTATCTGTAGGTGATTGGAGGGCTGACATAGGGCTTGCAGGACTCAATAAATAATGCTTTCCCTTTGTGTTTCCATTCCCTTTCTGCCCAGATAGAAGAGCAATGCGGAGATAGACATAAAGTCAGTCAGGCATACGAAATGTCTTTTTGTCAATGATGTTGATGAATTTAGGAAATTCCAGTCTTTTTTTTTTTTTTTTTTTTTTTTGCGGTGCTGGGGATTGAACTCAGGGGCATTCTACCTCCAAGCTATACCCTCAGCCCTATTTTTATTTTTTATTTTTTAAACAGGGTCTCATTAAGTTGTGGAGTGCCTCACTAGGTAGCTGAGGCTGGCCACGAACCAGGATCCTCCAGTCTCTTCCTCCCAAATTCTGGGATTACAAGCCTGCACCACCAAGCCTGGCTGAAATTCCAGTCTTTTATCTGAAGAAGTTTGCTAACAATCTGCTCTCAAATTGAGAGACAAATTCCTTCAATGGCAGATCCCTCTAGAAAGCCTGCCTCTGGACCTTACAGATTGGAGGAGTATGCTTTCTGTGGGCAGGCTGGTGACGATAAATGGGTAGAGGAAAGGAGCAGAGCTACCCTTGTCTGATTCCTGCTCCCAAATATATCAATCAGAAAAAATTCATACCCCCTCCTCTCAGAAAGAAGTGAGATGAGAGAAGAAAGGGGTCAAGAAGTTACTTAAATGAATGTCCTTCAAGAGGAATACAAGATTTGTTCTTGCCTAACATTTTCCATTTTTGTTCTCTTTTTAATATTTTTATTGGTGCACTGTAACTATACCTCTAAGTGATACCAAAATATATGCACAAATAGTTGGTGTGTTTCTCTCTGGATCCAGCCATGGTCTGCCCCACCCCCCAAACATAATGGTGAGTTTGGTGGTGCTACCTTTATATATGGACATACATTATTTGAACTGTTTACTTCATCACTTGTCATTCTTTTCCTTCCCACTTCTGTTCCTTAGTCCCCTTCCACTATTCTACTGGTCTCTCTCTTCATTTATCTAACGATCCTTCTGTTTCTTATTTTCTCTCTAGCTCCTACATATGAGAGAAAATGTTTGACCCTTGACTTTATGAGACTGGCTGATTTCCCTTAGCATAATATTTTGTAGCTCCATCCATTTTCCTGCAAATGATGTATTTTTGTTCTTCCTTATACATGAGTAAACTTCTTTGTCTGTATATACTACATTTTCTTTATCCTTTCATCTGTTAATGGATACCTAGGTTGGTCTCATAATTTGGCTATTATTAATTGTTTTGCTATATATTAAAATTCACAAATCACTGTAGTTTTCTGACATTTTTTGGAAAGATACCAAGGAGTGGTCATGCATTACTTCTATTTCTAGTCTTTTGAGGAATGTCTATACTTATCTCCACAGTGGTTATACTTATTTGCAATCCAACAGTGTATAAGAAGTCAAGAACAGAATTTTTAAATGCATCAAAAAAAAAATGACAGGTCACATCGAAAGGAAAAATAAGAATTACCAAGTTTTCTCAACCCAGATTCTAAAAGCCAAGAGGACTTGGAATATATATTCCAAGAAAATAACTTCCAATCAAGATTGTTATATCTAGCAAATCAAAATTGATAGAGAAATGAAAATATTTCAAGATATACAGTTTTATATCTTAATCTAATGGCTTAACTATAGGCCTTTCATCTGATTTCAAAGGTGACATTTTTTCTCTATTTTGATGATTGTTCTATTTTAATTGGTTCTGAACCTGGGAAGGAAACAGTCTATTTCTCCTTCCTAGGATGTCAGTGGTTAAGTACTAGGTCCTAGATATGTTACTTTTCTTGGAATAAGTGCTTCAATGGCTGGGGCTTACATGATTTCAAAATTTTGTGAGAATAGAACCTTTGTCCTACTAACTACAGAGTCTTAAAATTTGGGACAGGACTTGTAAGCAATTTGGGCATTGAACTACTTTAAAGTTATAGATGCCTCCAGTGGACGACAACTCAGGGTAGAGCTCCTGAAGGAAATTCCATTTAACCAAGAAAAGGTATTCAGTACTTCTCTAGTTCAGACCAAGAAGAATAAGCAATTGAAACACTTCAAGTAATGTTTGGTCTTCTAGTTTAAGTTTGGGAACTTATCTATTTAAAACAATAGCAGAATTTGACTTTATTTTTAAGTATCTTGGACATTTTTTCCTAAATTGATACTAAAGGATTTATTCAAATTTGAAGAATCTTTATATTATTAATTTTAAAACCTTTGAACTATACTCAACACTATTCTAGATATCACTTGAGACTGAGATTAGAAGTGATTTTTCAGTATAATTCAGAGTTGCATTGTATTTGTGTGTGCATGTATGTGCGAGACTGTGTGAATGTATGATATTTCATTCCATTTCAGAGCCCAAATCTATACTACCTGCAAATAGTCTTGAGAAGATGAAAACAACTGCAGTTGTTGGTTTGGTTGATGCATCCCCATGAATTTAACAGTGTGATAGCCCTGATGATCACAGTTTTGTCAGGAAGAAGTCTGGGGACTTTCACAGTGAAGTCCATTTATTTCCTTTGGCTTCATGTACTCACACGGAAGGGAAAGAACTCTATCAGAGTAACATTTGAGTCTCTCTACACTCCCAGGCTTACTCTTTTCTCTCGGAGGAGGTGACTTATCTGGTTGGTGGTTTTGGAGAAGGAGTCTAGCAGATGTAGCTCAGCCCCTCCCTCTTCCCATCTCTTTGGGGCCTGATGGGCTGTAGGGAGCACATATTCTGCTCTGCTTCATGGCCCAATATTTCCTGAGCCAGCAGCCAATGGAGCTGCAGCTGTGCCCATGAATGGTTGGGTAGTCCCAGAGTGATTAGGCAGATTTCACATTTTCTCAGCTGAGCTCTTAATCCTTATATGCAATATTGTTTTTGTTACAATAAAACAAGTTCTTGTTCTCCATCTACTTGACTCTAATAACTATCCCTCAATTGACATCAAGCTTGGATAGGAATGAAGACATCATTTACTGGGTTCCTCAAACTTCATCCTTGAGAATCATGACACTACTCAATAGTATAGATTATTTTTCTGAAACCTTTAAAAGTAAATTATTAATCAACTATAATCTATTTTTAAAATCACTAAGATTGATTAGGTGTATGGTACTTTAGTAAATTATTACAGAATTTTGGGTCTTCTGTGAAAAAAGACCTACAAAAACTTATAAAGATCATGATTTTTGAATGCCAAGAGACCTTTGAAGTTGTCTATATTAA
>PVLC010040942.1:0-13346 GCA_004027655.1 Graphiurus murinus
TCCTGCCTTCCCATTCCTTCTCTGCTAGCAGCTGAGCAACTGGCTAAGTTACTTCTCCTCTGAGCCTCGGTTTTCTTATCTGGAAAATGGAAATGGTAGCTTCCTCATGAGAAGGCTGAATGGATTAAACAAGATCAGGTGTGGTGGCCCAGGCGTGTAATCCCTGTACTTGGGAGGCTAAAACAGGAGGATTACAGGTTTGAAGCCAGCCTCAGCAGTTTAGAGAGGACCCTCAGCAATTTAGCAAAACCCTGTTTCATAATAAAAATTAAAAAGGGCTGGGGGTGTAGCTTAGAGGTAGAATTCCCCTGAGTTCAATCCCTAGTCAAAAAAAAAAAAAAAAAAAAAAAAAAAAAAAAAAAAAAAAAAAAAAAAAGAAGGCTGTTCATGCTTATTTGAAATCTCAGACTTTGTGTTCTATACATATTTGCATGAGAGTTTCAGAGCAACCCCAGTAAGTTTTCCTGCAGAAATGTCAGTGAGAAAGGTCTTCATTTTCATTCATCTCTAACTTCCAGAGCACATCCCGAGAGCAATCTCCCTGCCCCACCTTTCGAGCCAGAGTCCTCATTCCACGTCAATGAGTGCCTGCAATTCCCTTTATCACCTGCTCTTTGTAACAAGAAAGCACAAAGTAAAAAAAAAAAAAAATGAAAATTGTGATCAGTGTAATACCAATCTGTTCCCTAAGCAATGGCTTAACAAATAATCTGCAAGATTAAAAAAAAAAAGGCTATTCTGGCCCATAGATTGGGGCCTTTTGCTGGGTGGTGTTTGAAACGCACATTCTTCAGATTCCCACGCCCCACCCCAGGCCTCTAAATTGGCAGCTGGGGCCATTGTCCCCTTTTACAGCCTGCAAAACTGAGTTCCTAGCTGGTGAGGTCAGCTGCCCCAGGAGACCCGGCCGATGGGTAGATGAGACAGTATCTCCTCTTGATCCAGCACACCAGGGCCTACAGCTGTGGGTGTCCACACAAGCACTGTCCAGAGCCACCTTGCGGGCCTCCAGTGAGTGTCCCCTGTACCCTGAGCCACTCCAGGCGGTGACAAACTGAGGGCAGAGGGAACCTGTGAGGGCTCAAGACTGAGTGCTGGGAGCTGGGTGCAGCGGCAGGAGCCCGTAATCCCAGTATTTAGGAGGCTGAGACTGGAGGCCCAAAGGGCAGCCTTAGCAAGTTAGCAAGATCTTGTTTCAAAAAAAAGAAAGAGAGAGAGAGAGAGAGAGAGAAAAGGAAGGAAGGAAGGAAGGAAGGAAGGAAGGAAGGAAGGAAGGAAGGGGGAAAAGAAAGAAAAAAAGAAAGAAAGAAAGAAAGAAAGAAAGAAAGAAAGAAAGAAAGAGAGAAAGAAAGAAAGAAAAAGAGTTAAAAGGGCTGGGGGTATAGCTTGGAGGTAGAATGCCATTGGGTTCAATCCCCATATTAAAAAAAAGAAGGCTGGGGAGGGAGCCTCTTCCAGGAGGAGGCCCTTGGCCAAAGGGTGGGGAGAGAGAGTCCTGCAGATACGAGTTCATTGATAAATAATAATTGCCATTCTTGATGTTTCAGGGCAAATTGTGCAACACTGGAGGTCATCGCTCTCCTGGAGGCCCGGGTGAATTCCTCTGCGTGCTCTGATCGTGCTCTGATTGATCGCGCACGATCGCGGCAGACCAGGCAGCCGAGGTTTCTGGGCAGGCTCCGGGCCCACCCTCAGGGCTCACCATCCGGGTGCCAGACCACAGACCAGGGACGGGCTTCTAGACCAGCTGCTCTCCAAACCGGCAGCTACCCGGCATGCCTTCGAGACTTGGTGAGCGAAGGCTGCGCCAACTCTCTAGGGCCTCGGTGTCTTCCTCTGTGAAATGGGACACTTCACCCAGGTCAGCCGTGAGGACTGAGTGAGCGCTCACACACACCCCAGCCTGGGATCAGGACTCCGCCAGCGGCCGGCCGGGTGGCTGTCATGACTCGGGCCTGCAGGGAGCGGGGGAGAAGAGAGGAGAGTCTGTCTCCTGAGTCCCCCCGAGAAGGCCCCCTGCCTCAGTGTGCCCAAGCCTGAGCCAGGAGGAAGTGCCGTGTCCTGCTGTCCAGCCACCCAGAAAGGGACAGCAGGGGGTGGGCAGAGAAAGCCTGTGTGCAGTCGCAGAGAAGAAAGAGGGCCAGGCAGGGCTGTCTACTGTTCGCTGCTGCGGGGTCCTTCCTCGGACCTCATTCAGAACCCCAGGAGGCACCCCTTCTCCCTGCTCCCCCCAAGCTTAGCTCACAACCGGGAAGTGTAGACACTTCACACAGCAACTTCGAGCTTCCTGCAGCAGACCCGCACACAGAAACCTCCCTGGGCCCTTGTAGACACGCCTGGGCACGGGCTTGCTCGAGCTGCTGGTCCTGGTTCCTGGACCACCCTGTGAGGAGCCAGGCTGGGGGGCCCTAGACCCCCCCGGTGCTCTGATTCTCCCATCATCTTAGTTGCTAGAAAACAATTCTTTGTTACCTTGTTGGGCCAGGATGGCCTCTCCCTGTGTGCTGGTCTCAGGCACACAGGGGGGGAGTGTGTGTGTGTGTGTGTATTTTCTGCATCTGTCTCCTGGTCTTTTTCTCTGGTTTCGCCTCTACTCCTGTCCCTCTGTCTCATGCGTCTGGTGGGCCAGCTCTGGCCCGGGGTCTCCCCCGATGATGGTGGGGTGCTTGGGCCTGGCGCGTCCCGAAGCCTGCCCGTCGGAAAGCTCCTCTGGGGTTGCTTGTCACGTGGCCGGGAGAGGAGTGCAGTGCTAACAGCGGGCTGGCAGCTGGTCACAGCTGGTCACAGCGGGGCGGGCCTGGCCGTGGGAAACCCAATCCAGGCAGCGACAGCTGGACCGGGGGCCACACTGGGCAGATGAGCTGATGGACTGCCAGGCCCCTCTCCTCCCGCCGGGCTGCTGTCTCTCAGAAGGGGGCCAGTGCCAGGGGCGACTGGAAGTGGTTCCCGCCTCTGGGCTGGGTCTGTTGCGGCTCTCAAATACAGCGTGGGGCTTATTAAGGGATTGGAAGGGGTAAGAAGAGACTGTCCATGAGCACCCCGGAGGATGCTTGCTGACAGGGGTTCCGGGGTGGGGACCATGTCGGAGTAGACCAGAGAGCGAAGGGTGCCTTTGGCAAGGATTCCATGGTGAACACTTTGTTCAGCAAGCGGCAGACGCCGAAAGATACAAATGTTGCTTACTAACACCCGGCTCCTTGCTGCTGCTTTAACTACCAAAAGATGGGTTTTTTGTTTTGTTTTGTTTTGTTTTTTGCAGTACTGGGGATTGAGCCCAGGGGCATTCTTCCTCCGAGCTACACCCCCAGCCCTATTTTTTATTCTTTATTTTGAAACAGGGTCTCACTAAGTTGCGAATTGCCTCACTAAGTAGCTGAGGCTGGCCGTGAACCCGGATCCTCCGGTCTCAGCCTCCCAAATGCTGGACAAGTGCCACCACGTCCGGCTAAAAGATGGGTTTAAAAAAAAATCTATTTGAGATAGAAATAATTCTAAAATGCACTACAAATACTCTGCTTTCTTCTTCTTCTTCCTTTTTTTTTGTGGTACTAGGGATTGAACCCAGAGGCATTCTACCTTTGAGCTACATCCCCCAACCCAATTTTCTTCCTATTTATTTATTTATTTATTTATTTTAATTTATTTTGAGGTACTAGGGATTGAACCCAGGGAAATTCTACCCCCAGGCTACACCCCTAGCCCTATTTTTTATTCTTTATTTCGAAACAGGGTTTCACTAAGTTGCAGAGGGCCTCACTAAGTAGCTGAGGTTGTTGGCAAACCTGGATCCTCCTGTCTCAGCCTCCCAAGTCCTGGGATGACAAGTGTGTGACACCATGCCTGCCTCCAATTTTATTTCTTATTTGGAAACAGGGCCTCATCAGGTTGATGAGAATCTCACTACTTGCTGAGGCTGTCCTCGAACCTATGATCCTCCTGTCTCAGCCTCCCAAATACTGGGATAACAGGTGTGTACTAACACACATGGCCCAAATATTTTGCTTTCTTAATCCAGAGATCCAAAACATGAGTAAACCAAGGGCAAGAACTGTGCCAGGTGTGGTGGCACAAGCTTGTCATCCCAGTACTTGGGAAGCTGAGACAGGAGGATTGCGACCAGCCTCAGCTACTTTCTGAGGCCCCAGTACAGCAAAGAAAGAAAGAAAGAAAGAAAGAACTGTGTCGCAGACAGGGACAGGGTGCAGAGTTTGGTGGCCCAGGGTGTCTCCCTGTGGCCTCTGGGCCTCCCTGCCCTGCCTCTAGGCTATCCCTGAGGCTTCGAGTGGCCCCCCAGAACCCCTACTTGTTCTCTGAGATCAGATGACAGGATTGCCAAACCTGGGTGCCAAGTAAGAACCCAAACTGAGTGCTCTTGGTGCTGGGAGAGATTTTTTTTTTAGGAGGGGGTGGCTCACCCTTATAATCCCAGTACTTGTTGGGAGGCTGAGACAGGAGGATAACAGTTTTGAAACCAGCCTCAGCAATTTAGCGAAGACTCTCAGCAACTTAGTGAGAACCTGTTTCCCAATAATGAATCAAATAGGGCTGGGGGGGTAGCTCAGAGGTAGAATGGCCCTGGATTCAACCCCCAGCACCACAACAATAAATAAATAAATAAATAAATAAATAAATAAACAAATAAACAAACAAACAATAAATAAATAGCCTGTGAGAGCGCTCTCAGTGCTGGGAGAGGGTTTTTTAAACAGTAAAGGAAGCCAGGTGTGGTGGTGCACACTTGTAATCCTAGTACTTGGGAGGCTGAGACCAGAGGATCGCAGGTACGAGGACATCATCAGCAAGTAGTGAGATTCTCATCAATCTAGGGAGACCCTGTTTCAAAATAAAAAATAAAATAAAATAGGGCTGGGGGTGTAGCTCAGAGGTAGGATACCCTGGGTTCAGTTCTCAGTATATAAATAAATATATAATAAATAAATGCATGATTACATAAGTAAATAAATGAAAACAACAACAACAACAATATAATAGCAAAGGAGTTGGCCCTTGGTGGCTATGACCACCTGGTTGTTTGGGGGTTTTCTTGTTTACTTACTTTGGGCTGAGAGAGAAAGAGATTGATTGATCGATTGATTGAAAGCATGTGTCAAGCCATCATGGTGGCGCACGCTTGTAATCCCAGTACTTGGGAGGCTGGGACCAGAGGATCCGGGTTAGAGGCCAGCTTCAGCTACTTAGTGAGGCCCTCCACAACTTAGTGAGACCCTGTTTCAAAATAAAGAATAAAAAATAGGGCTGGGGATGTAGCTTGGAGGTAGAATGCCCCTGGGTTCAATCCCCAGTACCACACAAAAAAAGAAAGCGTGTGTCAGCCAGGCAGCTTTCCAGTAACTAAGCACCACAATACCTTTGCTGGCCACCCAGACAATGGTAGCCCTTACTTCCCGGGCCAGGCCTGTACTGTCCTCACAGGGACCTTGCTGAGCACTTGCAGAGGGTTTGTATTTTCTCACTGCTGCCAAGGACCTGTGGGAACGCCAGAGGTTACCCACGCCTGACACCGTGCTGTCTCTCGGGCACAGCTGGTGCTGGAACGCGAGACCACGGCGGTATTAGGCAAGCTCTTGAACATGATACTCATGTGCCTGAAACCTTCCCATGGCTCCCATTGCCCGGAGAAGAAAATCCCCACGGCTCTCATGGCCGCCCGGCGCCTGCCCTTCTCACTTCGACACCCACTTTGAACATGCCTTGCATTCTAGGATGCTTGCCTTCTTTCCTCTTTCCCAAACAATCCAAGTTCTTTCAGCTCACATGCCGTGTGTGTGTGTGTGTGTGTGTGTGTGTGTGTGTGTGTGCGCGCGCGAGCACATGCAGTATTGGAGACTGAACTCAGGGATATTCCAACTCCAAGCTACACCCCAGCCCTATCTTCTTCTTCTTCTTATCATTATTTATTTATTTATTTATTTATTTATTTATTTATTTATTTATTTTTTGCAGTACGAAGGATTGAACCCAGGGGCATTCTACCTCTGAGCCACACTCCCAGCCCTATTTTTTTTATTCTTTATTTTGAAACAGGGTCTCACTGAGTTGCGAAGGGTCTCACTAAGTAACTGAGGCTGGCCGAGAACCAGGATCCTCCAGTTTCAGCCTCCCAAGTACTGGGATTACAAGCATGTGCCACCACGCCCAGCTTTTTTTTTAAATTTTGAAACTAGTTTTCAAAATAAAAGGTTTCTAGCCGGGCGTGGTGGCGCACGCTTGTAATCCCAGCATTCGGGAGGCTGAGACCTGAGGATCCAGGTTCGCGGCCAGCCTCAGCTACCTAGTGAGGCACTCCGCAACTCAGTGAGACTCTGTTTCAAAATAAAGAATAAAAAAAGGGGCTGGGGGTGTAGCTCGGAGGTAGAATGCCCCTGAGTTCAATCCCCAGTACCGCAAAAAAATAAAAAATAAAAAAAAAAAATAAAAGGTTTCTCACTAGGTTGATGAGAATCTCACTACTTGCTGAAGCTATCCTTGAACCTGCGATCCTCCCATCTTAGCCTCCCAAGTCCTGGGATTCCAGGTGTGTGTCACCACTCTCAGCTGCTCACATGCCTTTGCCTTTATCCTTCCATTCACCTAGAATGTTCTCCACCTCCGTCCCCACTCCCTCCCGTATCGCCTTCTCAGACAGGATTTGCTGACCATCCTGTCCAAGCAGGGCCCTTGCTGTCACTCACCATCTTCCCTCTATATAATTCCTCTCATGGTACAGACTGAGCATCCCGAATTCCCAAATCCAAAATCTGAAGTGCCCCAAAATTCAAAAATGTTTAAGTGGAACATGATGCTGCAAGTAAAAAAATCCATGTCTGACCTCATGTGATGGGTCACGGCCAAAACACAGATGCGCTAAAGATATTGTATAAAATCATCTGCGGACTTTGTGTTTAAGAAACATAAATGAAGTTTGTGTTTAGACCTGCGTCCCGTCCCCAAGACACCTCATTACATATATGCAAATATTCCCAAATCTGAAGATAATCTCTTGTCCTAAGCATTTGCAGAAGGGCTACTCAAGTTGCATTTATCCCATTTGGGAATAATTTTGCATCCATTTCTTATTTGTAACCTAATCCCCGCGTCTCACCTCCCTATAAGTTCTGTGGAGGCAGCAGCCAGGATGGTTTGCTCACTTAGTCTCTCATCAACTCTAAGCACAGCCCCTTTTGCCCTTTGGCCAGCCAGTCAATGTTTATGGGCAGAATGAATAGA
This sequence comes from Graphiurus murinus, assembly GCA_004027655.1. Classification (NCBI taxonomy): domain Eukaryota; kingdom Metazoa; phylum Chordata; class Mammalia; order Rodentia; family Gliridae; genus Graphiurus; species Graphiurus murinus. The sequence goes on from PVLC010040942.1 coordinate 7,228, forward strand.
TGAAGCACAATGAATGAATGAATGAATGAATGAATGAATGAAGCCACTGTGCATCTCAGGAGTCCTGACCTCACAGAGCGCAGAGGCATTCCAACAGGACAGAAAGGGATGTTGAATGTCCTCGAGGAAAGACTGGTCACCCTCATTTCCTGAACCCTTCTCTGCTTAGCTTGCTGAAGAGAGGCAGATAATCCCATTTCCCTCCTCAAGGAGTCAATGGTCCAGGGGAGGATTGGTCCAGTTACAATGGCTGCACCAAATGCAATCCAAAATCTAGTGATTTACAGCAATCGTTGGGATGTTGACTCTGTGGTTGGGAATTCAGATGTGACATAATGGGAAGAGACTGGATTGTTTCCCATCTCCTCAGAGATGCTGGATCTCAGCTGGGGTCTCGGGTCCTCTCTGTGGCTAGCCTTCATGTGGCTAGCTTGAGCTTCCTTACAGCATGGAGTCTGATTCCAAAGATAAGCCTCCCAAAAGATCCTAGTAGTGTGCTATTATCCTATTTTTATTTTTGTACTGGGAGTTGAATCCAGGGGCATTGTACCTCCAAGCTACACCCCTAGCCTGTGATTTTTTTATTTTGAAACAGGATCTCCCTAAGTGACCGAGGGTCTCACTAAGTTGCCAAGGCTAGCTCAAACCTGCAATCTTCCTGTTTCAGCCTCTCAAGTACTAGGGTTACAAACATGTGCCACCACACCCCATTCTATTGTCTCTTATGAACTAGCTTCAGTATCACTTTTGCCACAGCTGCTCATTGAAGCAGTTGCAATGTCCTAACATGACTCAAGGAGAGGAAAATAAATTCTACTTCTTGATAGGCAAGGCTCGGGAAGACCATGTGGGGCTGGAAAGTTGCTATGGCCATTTTTTGAAAATGCAATTGTCCCCAGGGTCTCCACACCATGGGGGTGGACTTGGTGACAGATAATCATCACAGCAGAAAGACATGGAGAAGCTGGGCGTGGTGGTATATGTTTGTAATACAAGGATCCTCAAGATAGGAGGATCACAGGTATAGGAGAGTCACAGGTTCAAGGACAACCTCAGTAACCTAGCAAGAATCCTGTTTCAGAATAAAAAATAAAATAGGGCTGGGGGTGTAGCTCAGCGGTAGAATGCCCCTGGGTGCAATTCCTAGTACCTCACACATACACACACAAAAAAGAAGAGAAAAAAAAGAAAGGGAAGGGAAGAGAGAAAGGAAGGAAGGAGAAAGAGAAAGAAAGGGAGGGAAAGAGAAAGAAAGGGAAAGAGAAAGAGAAAAAGAAAGAAAGAAAGAGACATAAGGAGCAAGTGAAAGCCATGGAGACTGACCTCCTTCACACACACCGGGCCCTGGGTGCATATTTTACATCTATTATCTCACTTAATGAGATACCATTTGCTGAGCCTTTCACAGCTTACTAAGTGTTTTGACACGTGATATTTTTAAATCCTCACTGCAAACCTCCCAGCCCTAAAGTTTCAGCTTCACACACAAGAAAACCGAGATGAAGAGCAGGAAGGGGGGGGGGTTCACCCCAGTTCCCAGAGTCTGGAAACCTACTGCAGCCGTGTCGTGTTCTGTGTTCTGGCCCCAGCCTCACAGCCGACCTGCTGACAGACACTCAGCTAGAATTTCAGATTCCTTCGATCAGGGCAAAGATGTTGACAATTTAATATCACTTTGCACTTTGCCGCCGCTGTGAAAACAGACATTTTGCTCTGGGAGGTTTCTGCGATTTCTCGTCTCGGGCACCCTGCTGCATCTCCAGGCTGCTTCTTCGCCTGTCCTGTTGAGATCGGTAACTGCAGCCATTCCAGGGCCACCCCCAAGTCAAAGCCTGGCAGAGTCTGTCTGGAAAGCAGGCCCCGATTGTTTGTAAGGTGTGGCCGCAGGCAGGCGCTCATCGGTTCCTGGGGCTGTCGGAGTTGGTACACCTCTGTCCTTGCTGCTCTTTGTTCAGGTGCAAAGAGTGAGGACCAGTCGTTTCACCTACAGGAGCTTCAGCTTTGTGCTCTGTTGTGTGAGGACATGTGAACAGTGCTCCTGCAGCCTTGTAAGTACCAGGAGAGTAAAACAAGGAGCTGGAAGAAAAAGTCAGTCCCAAGCTGGGCGTGGTGGCGCACGCTTGTAATCCCAGCATTCGGGAGGCTGAGACCGGAGGATCCGGGTTCGCGGCCAGCCTCAGCTACCTAGTGAGGCACTCCGCAACTTAGCAAGACCCGGTTTCAAAATAAAGAATTAAAAATAGGGCTGGGGGTGTAGCTCGGAGGTAGAATGCCTCTGAGTTCAATCCCTGGTACTGCAAAAAAAAAAAAAAAAAAAAGAAAAAGTCAGTCCCGAACTATCAAGCCCCAGGCACATCCTAGTGCTGGCAGCAAAGCAATCCATAGGGGAAACTCACTTTTTTTTAAGGTCAAAGTTAGGAATGTGTCTCTATTGGAAAACACGTATGCATGACCTCTGGTAAAGCTAGCTGCTGCAGCAAATTAACCAAAGAGTGTACGGTGGCTCCAGCAGTTTTATTTTCTTTTTCTCAGGCATGTAAAGGCCCAAATGGGAGTTACCAGTTTGTTCCCTCCAGCCCCGACTTTCTCTTCTGTGTTGTGCAGTCTCAATGGGTCCTTAAGCTTGTCTCTGTGCCTCAAGCTAGTGGGGGGAGAACTTGAGCTCGCTGGCCCAGAAGTGGCTCACGTCATCCTTGCCATGTTCCGTTAACGAGCTGCCTGGTGGCCCTGTCCAGAGGTATGAGGGCCGGGAAAGGAAGCCTCCAAGTCTGAGTGCCGAATTGAACCCAGAGGCATCCTACCTCCGAGATACACCCCAGCCCGATTTTATTTTTATTTGGAAACAAGGTCTCGCTAGGTTGATGAGTCTCATTACTTGCTGAGACTCGTCCTCAAACCTGTGATCCTCTTGTCTCAGCCTCCCAAGTATTGGGATCACAAGTGTGTGCCACCACACCCGGCCCGGTTTGGAGTCTCAAGGGGTCCTACGAGCCCACTGGCCAGTGACCTGAGCCAGTGCTGGGAGCCCACTCATCTGGTCTTTGAAGATCAAGGAGGGTCGAGGAGCAACAGCTTGATGGTCTAAGGAGTCAGGTTGGTCTCATCATTAGCTCAAGATAGAGGAGCGGTAGGGATAAGGGGGCAGCCGCCTGGGCCCTGGGGCGCAGCCTGGGAGGGGGCAGCAGGAGTCACAGCGGCTGTTGGCATCAAGGTAGCACATTGAGGGAGTTGGCATAAGTCAAATTCCACAGGGAAAGGCAGGGTCTGAGCCCCGGCAGGGCGGGCTCCAGGGCGGGGCCGAAGATGAGCCCATGGCGCAGCCGAATGGTGGCAGCAGGGTGCAGGGCCTCAGGCTTATGTCATGGTCGGGGGCATTTGCTTTAAGCAGTCAGGAGCAGAGTCAACCCAGCAATGAGCGACTCTGGACGGGGAAGCTGTGTGGTCTCGGGCCAGGCTGTCTCTGTTCAGGGCTCTAAGCTTCCCCTTGGGCAGTTCCCTTCTCCACCACCCAGCCTCACCCTCACTCTCCCACACGGAGATATTGCAGGGGCTTCTCAGTCTCACAGCTCCAAGCAACAGGGGCATGCTCAGTCCTTAAAAATCAACAAGAAAGCCAGGCGTGGTAGTGCACGCTTGTAATCCCAGTACTTGGGAGGCTGAGACCGGAGGATACAGGTTCATGGCCAGCCTCAGCTGCTACTCAGTGAGGCTCTCTGCAACTTAGTGAGACCCTGTTTTCAAATAAAGAACAAAAAATAGGACTGGGGGGTATAACTAGGAGTAGAATGCCCCTGGGTTCAATCCCAGTTCCACAAAAAAAAAAAAAAAGAAAAAATCAACAAAAAAGTCCAAGTTTATTGGAGCCCATGTATGAGTCTTAGACATAAACAAAAGAGATCTATTTGGGGGTTTAGGAAATAGCCTGAGACACTGACAAACCTGCTCCCCATTAAAATCCGGAGGGATTTTAAATCCCCAAACAGCCCGGTTGCAGCTCTGGTGAATTTATTGTTTATAATGCTCCAGGGGCTACCAGGTACTGAACAAATGTGTGCAAATATAGAGGCGTCTCCACCGGCTGCTGTGGTTGAGAGGCAAAAATACTGTTACTTCATGGGGGTCTCGATTCTGTCGTGTAACACAGAAAGGAGACGAAGGCTCTCTTTCTTACAATTATTTCTATATTTTACTTTTCAGGGAAAACAAAATGAAAGTTGAAGCTGAATTTTCTGGTACAATCTGAATGGTCGTGTTCTCTCCGATTCCTAGGCCGTGAGGCATGGAGAGACAGTCACCAGCGTGATGGAGACAGGGCTTTTACAGAAGGAGTAGACCACCAGGGTGGAGCGTTCGTAAATGAAGTTTGTGCCTTTTTAGTTTTATTTTATTTGGTGCTGGGGTTGGAACCCAGGGGCGTTCTATCTCTGAGCTACACCCCCAGCCCTATTTTATTTTGAAACAGGGTCTCACTAAGTTGCGGAGGGCCTCGCTAAGTTGCTGAGGCTGGCCGTGAACCTGTGAGCCTCCAGTCTCAGCCTCCCAAGTCCTGGGATTACAAGCGTGCACGCCCAGCAGATGCCCCCCATTCTGATTCTATCCTTGTACTTATATCTTTGTCCTGTAGGATGAGTTTCTAGGAAGCAAATTGCTCCCAGGTTATATAGGCTTCGCCTTTTAATAGATCTTTCAAAAGAAAGAGGGGGTATCAACTTAAAACTCCCATCATTAAGGTGCTTCTCTCTAAACCACCTGCAGATGCCCCTCCCCCCCCCCCCCCGCCTTCGGTACTAGGGTACTGGAGATTGAACCCAGGGACATTCTACCTCTGAGCTATACCCCTAGCCCTATATTTTATTCCTTATTTTGAAACAGGGTCTCAGTAAATTGTGGAGGGCCTCACTAAGTAGCTGAGGCTGGCCATGAAACTTCGATGATCCTCCTGTCTCAGCCTCCCAAGTACTGCGATTACAAGCATGTTTGACCACACCTGGCTATACTGATGCTTTTTAATTTTTGCTAATCTGTTAGATGCAAAATGCTGTCTTCTCATAAACCTAATTTGCATATTGCATATTATGAATAGAATTGAACGTTTTTTCAATGGTATTCATTAGTATTTCTTTCTTTTTTTTTTGCGGTACTGGGGGTTGAACTCAGGGGCATTCTACCTTCGAGCTATACCCCCAGCCCTTTTTTTTAATTCTTTATTTTGAAACCGAGTCTCCCTAAGTTGCGGAGTGCCTCACTAGGTAGCTGAGGCTGGCCACGAACCCGGATCTTCGGGTCTCAGCCTCCCGAATGCTGGGATTACAAGCGTGCGCCACCACGCCCGGCTAGTATTTCTTTCTTATTCACCTCTTGGACTGTGCCCTTAGCTCAACTTTATATCAGGTTTGGTTTAGCAAATTTGTCCCCATTTGCTTGTGACTGTCCCAGTTTTAATACTGGAAGTTTCATGTCCTGGGAACATCCTCAGTCCCCAGGCAAACAAAGATGATTGGTCACCGTAATTGGATTATTACTTTGTTTTTTTTTTACATCAATTTGGAAGAATCATGAAAACTTTACAGCTAATAGCTTTTTGTATTTTTCCCAAATGTATTTATTTTTGCTTTTACTGTATCAGAATTTTACATACAGAATGTGTTTCCTCGATAAATATTTCAGTATTCTTCTCTAGAAGAAGAAGAAGAAAAAAAAAAAAATCAAACTCTTTAAAAAAACAAAATCAAGGCCGGGCCGTTTTGATTATTCTTTTGATGCTTAAATTGTCCCATCCTGGGTTCTACAGTTAAGGTCTGATTTCTGTCTTCCAAAGGTCCCTTCTGATTAAAGTCTTGGTTCCCAGAGTGGCACTGTTGGGTGGTGGCAGAAATTGTGGGAGGTTGGACACTGAAGGAGGCCCCTATGTCATTGCGAATGTGCCCTCAGTGGGGCTTGCAAGATGCCAGCCTCTTTTTTTCTTTCTCTTCTCTCCTCTCCTCTCCTCTTCTCTTCTTTCCCTCCTCTCCTCTCCTCTCCTCTCCTCTCCTCTCCTCTCCTCTCCTCTCCTCTCCTCTCCCCTCCCTCCTTCTCCTCCCCCCTCCTCTTCCTCCTCCTTCTCTTTCTCCTCCCCCTTT
>PVLC010040943.1:0-13654 GCA_004027655.1 Graphiurus murinus
CCCCAAACCTAACAAATGTGAAACTATGGTTTTACTTTCTTTTCTCTCTCTCCAAGTTACAATGAGTTTGCATCTTTGGACGGGCAGATCTTGTAAACTCTTCTTTTAGAAGTGCATTTCATGCAATCATCTTGAATCAGCTCAAGTTAAGTTCTGCTGACAATGAGGACTTCTGTGCAGAAACCGACACTGTCAGCAAAATGGTCTTTTCACACAAAGGACAGATTACTGCCCATGATGAACTCTATGCTTCAGGACAGTTACAGGAAGGCTACCCCCATCATTATGTGTGGGGGGATTTCTGGGTTGGATTTATTAACTCATCAAAACTCTATGCATGCTCTATTAACCACATTGCATATATTATATACTTATTAAAGCTCTTTTATAAACGATAGCATGTAAAATTATATTATTGCACAAATGCTGAATCTGGGTCTACTCTTTGTCCAAGGTAAATGCCATTTGTGATATTTTAAAAATTGATCACAGTCAATAATGAGTACTGAATGCTACTGCTCTTTGTTTAGTAACAAGAATAAAAACAACTTTGGAGTAAGCTGCAAGTTTAGGAGTATTATTAGTTGAACAATGCTGGTTTAAACATTGGGAGATGAAATCAATACGTCTGAATGACTATTTAATATACTGTAATGAGACACTTAATTAGGTATAGTTGAAATACTGAGTATTCATGAAATGAACTATAGAAGTTTTATTTCTCTCTTCTTCTGAATAATGCTATTAGTGCCCTTCTACTGACTGTCAATGTGCAAATTAATTAATCCCTACATTCATTTCCCCATCTGTTGCACTGGATGAAGAAAACTTTCTTCCTCCTGGGTTTGTGAGCATTAAATGAGATGGTTCATGAAAGAACTTACCCTGGAGTCTGGCCATTGTTATGACAGTTAAATCTTTCAAGAAATTGGGGACAAATTTAAAAATTAATAATCTCATTAAAAATAAAAAAGCAGTGCTCCCCTAGACATATAACTAGTAGAACCTTTCCACGAGATGTATATTGTTGGAAAACATAGCATAGGCAAGAAATAATCAGTTCAAAGAATCAGTCTATGTTTAAGGGAGGAGACTTCTAACTTCCATAATGAACTCGATTAAAGATCACAGGATCGTGTCATATACATTGCATATTCATTTCATGGTCTTGATAACAGAATTCTTTTTTAAGTTACACTTTTTAAAAAATGTTATTGGTGCATTGTAATCATACATCTTTGTGAGGTGTATACAAGCTGGTAGAGGCACACATGCACACAGGTCTCAGTTAATAACAGAATTCTTAAAAAAGTTTATCTTCCTGGCCTAGTATACTTCAAAAACTTTTTATAGAATAAACCATTTTTTTAATGACCCAGTCTTGAATCACTTGACCTGAATAAACATGGCTAATCGCAGATTAGTTTATTATATTAATAACCACTTCTTAAACTTTACAAACTTTAAGTACTTTTTTTTCTAGTTGAGTATTTTTTTTGAGCCAAACAAATTAAGCCATTGCAGTTGCTAAAAGAATAGCTGAGTGCTAATAATATTAATTGCATAAATTCAGAGTCAATTTTATATTACACGTGCCAAGGATTCTCAACCAAGAAATTAAACAGTAATTAGAATTCATCTTCCCATTGCAATCTGAGGGTGTTAATTCTTTAAATGTCTTAGATTGTATCTCGCAGGTTTTTATAATGGAAATTCTCACATTGCAAAACTATCATTTAACAGGCGTGCTTTGTACATTATGTATTGGGCTTGGAAATTATTTATTTAGAGAAATGTAGCTATATCAATACTAAAATCATTTATATGCTAAGTGATTATTACTCTGGAAAGATTTTCTTTGGAATAAATTATGTTTCCTTTTTAAAATACGGGAAATGAAGAGAAATTTAATAGTACAATAGATTTCTGGTACAAGTAGGTGGAAACTTTTAAGAAAAGTAGGCTATTTTTCAGAAATAGATTCATAGAAGCACTTCTCCATAATGCACTGATAAATGTAGATTAGTTCATATTTTAAACCATTTCATAGATGGTCTAAGAACTCGCATCCTGTGAGTTATTTTCAAGGATATGAGAGCACTGTTCTCTTATATCTACTACTGTACTTACTGCAAAATATGGATTTGGCAAGATAAAGAACATCTGACCAAATCAATTTTTAATCTATCTACCTATTGTACTTGGGAGAATTGTTGGGGGAACTATGTGGTTAGGACAAAGAGACTGTGAACTATTCCACCTAAAACAAATGGTCTTTTCACAAAGAACCTGTAGTTAGAAGCGAAAAAATTGTGCAAATTAAATTGCCTAGAAGAGTGAGATCTGATCTCGTTCCATGTCTTATTAAAATTTGTCCAAATCAATCACATGCAAGTTATTATTTTAACTTTCCCCATCTAATAATCCTAAAATGAACACAGAACATCATTGACCAATAAAAATAAACCAAATTCATCAAACATACATTGACATGAATTTAACAATTATTAGACATCAATTGCATGTACAAGTAGAACCTACCTAATCTGTCATGTGCACACTAAATTGTTTCACTTTGTATTATAATAAGTATAGTTAAAATGTTCTTCAAATCTCTATTTTATTCTACTTTCCTAATTTCATTACAATATTCCCATTATTTTGTTTCACTTTTGTAAAGAAGAACTAAAATTGTGCTATTTACTTAGGACCATATTTTAAATTTATTATTCTAGAGAGTAGCTCTTGAGATTAAAAAAAAAAAATCTGTTAAGTTTAGAGAAGACTGAAGTGCATAACTGGTTTCCCAATGTTAATTGACTGACTCTTAGTATTTTGTAGAGAACAATATATAGAAATTAGGACATCTGTTTTTGCATCCATCCACGTCTCCCAAATAATTTCTTTGTTTTTAAAAATGCAGGAGGTCATGCAGTCCTTTGTCATCCAATTCAGAGATATATTTTTGACAGATATTTTAGAGTGCACCGAGTATTCTGAATTCTCGTCTTTGGCCTTGCTTCTTTTCTCTTTATCACTTGGCTCATACCCCCCAGATGGGTAAATACTCTGGCCAAGAAACCATAAGCAGAAAAAGACACGATTATAACCCTCTTAGAAGACAAAGTGAATACATTTTGAATTAAGCTAATTTAGGTTTGAATTATGATTGCCTTGGGCAGAGCACTAAAATGTTCTGAGTTGAACTTCCATGCCTGTGAATTGGTCTCAACATTCGCTTTATGCGGTGGCTGTGAGGACGAGGTGAGGTGTGTCGGGAAAATCCCCACGCGCAGAATGGTGCATGGTTGCTCGTCACTCCATCCGTGCTCATTTGTTTTCCATGTTTGAGAGGGCTGACGCCTGCTTTGCAAGTTCCATCAGACAGTCTGTTTCACTTGGGCATTTTTTACATTTCTGAATCAGGATGTTGTGTTCTCCTTTTATTAGTAATACTTTTTATTTTCTCAGTGTCACATAAAAGAGAAAACATCTAACCCTTTATAACATCTCAGAAGTCCCTGTCTTCATGGAATTCACATTCTGGGCACAGTGTCGGGTAGTCCCAACTCCTAGCTTCTAGAAGCTCATTGCTGCTTGAGCTTCCGGGCTTATTAAATGATTAGGATGAGACTGGCCCGGGGGGCCACCCTGAGCATGGGCATGCACCCTGACCTTGCTTACAAAATACTTTCAAGCAGATTTTTAAAAAATATACATGAGGGAGAAGCTTTCTTCTAGGAAGACCCATCTCATAAGCTGATTATACTATATACTCCAATTTTATCCATAATTATGAGAAGGAATTTGGCTGAAATAAAAAAAAAATTGCGTGCCCTCCATGCAGTTAATGTGCTGTCTAGCAAAAGGAATGGAGGTGTCTGTCTGACGGTTTTAATTAGATGAACTTGCCGCTGGTTTGGGGTGTTCAGAATTTTCCTTAAGCTATTATTGATCACTACTCCACAACAGAAATTGATGACACGAAAACATTTTTGCTTCATAATGCGTAAGAACTTGTGGAGAACATCAGAGGTAGCTGCTTTGATCTGCCAGTGCGTAGCAGTTGTTAAAGAGGATCAATAAAACTTCCATTCTCTTCAGTACATTAAATAAAAGGAATCTGTGGATCGGAATGGCAAGCCAATTTACATTTCCAAAGTCTCTGTCACCCGCATCTGGACACAGGATAAGGTCACTTCTTAGCAGCTGGTTTGGGCGCATTCCGTCAGCTGACCGTGGGCAAGTCATTTGATCCAGTTCTCAGCTTGTTTGTCTGTAAAGGAAGGATAACAATTCTAAAAGTAATATTTCCCTGTCCTCTCTATTGCTGGCCTGTGGGATTTTAGGAAATCTTGATGAAATTCCTGAGGAATCAGTATAGACTGACTATGAGGGGGGGCCGCACGTGGGACAGACAGTGGCGTTGGCTGATGGGCCTTAATTGAATTCTGCTGGAGACGCCATCGTGTATCACCGTGCTAACCTTTTCAAAGACGGGGAGCCTATCGATCGCATTCTCCACTCTTAGATACATCATTGGATCATTAGAAAAAGTGATTCGACTCTAGTAGCAGTGAAAACCTTTGAACTCTGTGCCTTGCCACACCCCTTGAAGGTTCTCCACATCCCCAGTCTTCACTGAGTTTAGGCATGCAGAGCTGAGTCATCTTCCAGCCACCTTCGGTCCATGTTGGAGATTCATTTGTTTCCTTTTGAGTGTGTACTTCCTGTTCCCAGTCATGGCCACCCAAGCTCCGACTTCGGGGTGACTTCATGGAGAAAACACAATTCTAAAGACATCTCCTGACATTCCTGTCTCCTCGTTATCCAAGCAAACACCGATGAAGATACTTCCATGAAGGGACTTTGTAGCTGGAATTAAGGTCACTAATCCACTGACCTTGAAGTAGAAAGATTATTCTAGATTACGAGTAGGTGCAATGTAATCATACAATCCCTTAAAAGCAGAAGAGGAAGCAGACAGGATGTGGAGGGGAAGTCACAGAGTTTGGACGCAGGGAAAGGACTGGCTCACCACCACCTGCTTTGAAGGGGAAGAGGCCATGACCCAGGGGGTGTAGGCAGCACAGAATTTGGGAGACACCCCCCTCCCCCCGCCATCCACAACCAGCCAGGAGATGGGGACCTCTGTCCCACAGCTGCTGGAACTGATTTCCTCCAACGACTGGGATAGGTTCAGAAACCACTTCTGGATCTCTAAAAGGAACACAAGGTGGCTGCCACCTGGATTTTGGCCTTCGTGGATTCTGATCATGTCCCCCAGCTGAGCCCACTGGATTTCTGATCCATAAAACCAGATGACAAATGGGTGCTGTCAGAAGCCTTTACACTTGTGGTTGCTTGTTATGGCAGCAATAGAAAATGAGCACACTGCCCATCCTCCTACCCACTCCTTCAGCAGAGACCTATCTGCCAGGAGCTGCTCTGGTGCTGGTGAAATAAGACAAAGCCTCCCTCCGCCTTCACGGAATTCACATTCTCCTAACGGTGCTGGGTAGTCCCAAACCCTAGGTTCTAGCTCACTGCTGCTTAAGCTCACCGGTCTATGAGATCAGAGCAAGACTGGACTTGTGGGGCAGCCTGGGAACAGACTCAAGCCAGGCAAGTACTGTCTCCTGGACCGACCATGCTTTATATCCATCTGAGTGGATTCTCAAATCTAGTTCATTGGTAGTTTCAGGACGAATGGTCTCAAACGCTCTTTGTTCAGGTTTATAAACACAACATATGTATAATAATTTTGTTCTTATTAAAGATTTAGCAGGAATTGTATAATGGAGCTTTTAGTGAAAATTTGACCCCCAAATGGTTCCCATCACAATCTGAGGACACCCTTTGAGCACTATTTGCAGGTACTCCATGAGGGGCCTCCTCAGGAATCCAACAATAGCTGGGATGGAGGAAATGGATGTTCCCTTCCTTCTGCAAGATGATAATGGTGATTGTGACTAATTTGAAATTTTTACTATGTCATTTGCTAAGAAAATTGTTCAAGTCTAAGTAACACTCTTCCCATTTAATGGTCTCAATGAGTCTACTATAAAATCTGAATTTCATTGTCCAGAAGGTGTGGTGAAGCATATGTTTATATGAAACAAGGAAGTTTGCAGGGTGATGTCTGTGTTGGCCACGTAGCCACCTTTTTGTAGATCTCTCTCTCTCTCTCTCTGTCTCTCTCTCTCTCTCTCTCTCTCTCTCTTCCTGATGGTGGTGAATGCCTTACCTCTCAGGCCTTCATGGACTTACACACTGGTTTGGCTATGCTGGCGAAGGCTGTGAGGAAGCTGATGAATTTGGCAAATGAAAAATGAGTGTAGTTGCACAGTTTCACTCTTTAAGGAGTTTTAGAAAGCTTTGCTGTGTTGGTACCTAGAAAGCACTCTGCAAATGTGTTGTTGTTTGTTAATGAATCAGTGAATAGTGTACAATGTGGTCCTCTCTTTGGCATCCCCTGGAAAATATTCATTTAACATTCATTGGTGCCGAGCGTGGTGGAGCACGCTTGTAATCCCAGCATTTGGGAGGCTGAGACCAGAGGATACGGGTTCGAGGCCAGCCTCAGCTACCTAGTGAGGCACTCCACAACTTAGTCAGACCCTGTTTCAAAATAAAGCATAAAAAATAGGGCTGGGGGTGTAGCTCAGAGGTAGAATGCCCCTGAGTTCAATCCCCAGTACCGAAAAAAACAAACAACAACAACAAAAAAGAAAACCTGCATTGCTCTGTCATGCTTTTGGCCTTAGCCTGGTGTGTCAGCCTTGGAGGATGGAGGAAGACCAGCCTTGAGGGGGCCCATTCTCCAAGGCAAACAGCGGCTGTGTATGGTGAAGGTGTATGGTAGGTGTATGGTTAGATGTATGGTAACTGTGTATGGTAGGTATATGGTAAAGGTGTATGGTAAAGGTGTATGGTTAGGTGTATGGTAACAGTGTATGGTTAGGTGTACAGTAAAGGTGTATGGTTAGGTGTATGGTAAAGGTGTATGGTTAGGTGTATGGTAACAGTGTATGGTTAGGTGTACAGTAAAGGTGTATGGTTAGGTGTATGGTAAAGGTGTATGGTAAAGGTGTATGGTTAGGTGTATGGTTAGGTGTACAGTAAAGGTGTATGGTTAGGTGTATGGTAACAGTGTATGGTTAGGTGTATGGTAAAGGTGTATGGTAAAGGTATATGGTTAGGTATATGGTAAAGGTGTATGGTAGGTGTATGGTTAGATGTATGGTAAAGGTTTATGGTAGGTGTATGGTAAAGGTATATGGTTAGGTGTATGGTAACGGTGTATGGTTAGATGTATGGTAAAGGTGTATGGTAGATGTAGGTACAGGTGGCCTGCAGCAGATTCTATGGCCCTACCTCTCAGTCTTTCTCCCCACTCCACTGTGGCTTAAAAGCCAAACAGAAATCCTGGTAGAAATTTTAGTTGGCCATCACAAAAACAGAAAACATAGCACTGCTTCTCTTTGAATATCATCATTTATCGTCATAGAGTATAGGAAACTCGGGAAGGACAAGTTTTCGCAGCTCCAGACAGAACTACACTGAGCCGTTTGGTAAGGCGGTTATTTGTCATATTTATAATACATAAGCTCACACAGAAAGTATAATAGTCAATGATTTCTGTTAGCAGAATTACAGACACTCCACAATCCTTTATGTATATAAATAAATATCTAGCTAGCCCACAGGTCAAAACAAAGCTTAAAATAGCAGGAGAATTACCAAGCAATAATGGCTCAATTACATTCTTGTTTTTAAAATTTTAATATTGTATCATTAACTAGTTTTTTAGTTTGTGATAAAAATAACTTCAAGGCTCAAGGAATAAATTCTAAGATAAAATGGAGGGGCAGCAGAAGTGGCATTGTAAGAGGTGTGCAAAATCCAAGCTAGAAGTCACTGAGTAAGAGTGTGTTTGTTTTCATTGTCTGGCCGCCTCAAAATGAATATAAATAGGCTCACAAAAAGCTGATAATAAAATACTGTACTTAAGAGCAAAAAAGGTAAATTGATCTTGGAGGGCTTGGAATAGAGCTTAGTCATAATAACACTGCGCCATTCCCTTTCTTCTGTATTACTTGCTACATTAATTCAGGATGTACATGAGAGTATAATACAGCACGCAGGCAAGCAAGGAAATATCAATAATATTTGCCGTTTTTCTGGGGAACATGTCCATTGTATTTTTTGATCTCACCTTCATTGATGGTTAAGCTTATGCTGAGCTATTTATATTCCATTTTGTCAAGAGTGAAAAATATAGATTTTGGATGAAGACAATAAAAATGGAAAGCCGATTTTATACTAAGTGGAAAATTCCTCCTGCAGCATCATGTTTGGCTAAGAGAAACCAAAATAAATGTGGCAAGGAGTTGAAATGGGTCTCCCCTGGATTCCCGGGTCAAGGCAGGTGTGGAAGCATGTCAGGGAGGAATTTCAGGGACCCAGCTATGCAGGCAAGTGACCCTGTGTCACAGGGATCCTTACAAGGGCAGAGGGACCCCACAAACCCATGAAACCAGAGCAGGCATGGGATGCTGGGGTGCCCAGGGAATGTCAGGCTTGGGAATGCTTCCACACAGGGCAACTGCAGGGATGGGGTGCAGGCAACTGAAAGGCCCTCAACCAGCGGCACCCCTGTGGCCCAAACACCTGCCAGGCCTGCTCAGGTGGGCACAGGACTTACACCTTAGCTCTTCCCATCCTTCCCCACCTGATGACAACTCCTGCCCTCCCTCCTGGACCCAGAAGATGATCAAGCTGGGTTGGGGGATGCCAAGCTCAGTGAGGAGAGAAAACTGGGGGCAAATCGAGTTGAGCCTTTCCAACAATCTCTAGAGTCAGGTGTGATTCTCGTGCCTGTAGAATTTAGGAGTGAGCAGAACAAACAGGCCTTTAGGTTTCCGCAGGACTAGGAGGCCCCCCCACTGAATAAAGCTTACCTTGTCTCCTTTCCCCCTTCACACTTGCCTTTATTTGTGTCATGAAGACTGATATTCAACACAACAATTACACTTGGTGACATTCTTATTTTCCCTGCAGTGTCCACAAGGAGACCTTTAAAATGTCATTTGTTGGTGCTCATGAAAGATTTGCATATCAAGGAAATTGAGAAGGAGACCTCAATTATCAACAAATCTAGAATAGGTGATAACTTAGATGGTTCCAAAAGTGCAAATTATGAACTGACTGAATATAGAAGCCTCCTAAAATTAAAGCTTCAAAATCTCTGTTTGCTTTCTCGCCCAGATTGAGGGAAAGTTTCTGTTGCCTAAATAGAAGAGAACAGTGTTTTCTCTTGGGTGAGTATCTGCATGCCTGTTCACTTGGGGCTCATTTGAGGTTTTAAATACATTAAAGTATATGATACAGATTTCTCTAGGCATATCTTAAAGGCCTTAGCCAAATTGGTGGAAATGTCCCATTCAGAAATGTACCCGTTTCTGGCCAGCAGTGAGATGATACTGGCCAAGGACTGCAACCAGCTGGAATCCAATGGTGGTGTCCTCAGCTCCATGTTTGGTGACCTGGCCCGGGAGAGGTGGTGACAAAGCACACAGCTCAAAGATGGCTTTGCAGAGAGGCTGAGCTCATAGCCAGTTGTCCTAGGCCTCTCCCGTCCTCTGAGCCCTGGTGAGAAGACACACATAGGAATCGGACCTCCCATAGCAGACAGACTGAGACAGCAAGGCACTCTGCCAGATGAGCGGGGCCAGGCATAGGTCCTGAGAGCATGCGATGTTTGTTTGGAGCTGGTGGGAAAACAGGCTGTGTCCCAAGAGTCTCTGGGCTGGGCAGCGAGACAGGCATCCAAGGCCGGGGAGCAGGGTGCTGGATCACATAGCCATTCTGACGGCAGGCCGTGGGGTGCAGGGGCCAGGCCCAGGCCCATCTCCAGCCCTGTCTGCACACTGCAGCTGCCCCTCTGCTGCAGTTTCAGAAACAGTGAATGCAATTTTCCCCTGTGAGCCATTCTGGGTCTACCAAACTCGCCCTGGGTCTGGGACTTTGCTGATGTTTCTGACAGTCGGATTTCTTCAGGGGCAGTGGTGAGACTAGGTCTCCAAAGCCAATACAAATAGAACTTGGATGCCTGGGAGGAACATGGACGCTGTGATGTGGAAAGAGTTAGGCTTAAATCCAAACTGCAGATAGAAGAGCCATTTACAAGTGTAAAGCTGTGTCTATCCTGGAAAGAGTGCGGGATTTCAATGGTCCATTAAGGCAGACAATTCTTGGTCAACCTCTGGATCTGGCCTTCCGATTAAATGCTTCAGTCCTTCTCTGGAATGAAATGAGGGGTTCAAGGGAAGGGTTAAGACTGCTTGGGGGATGGAGGGATTGGGCCAATGAAAGCTTGTCTATGTTGCCTCTTCTGTGCAAGAAGGAATTATCATCATGTAGAAAATAAACTTTGCATTGTATTTCTGACTTCTGGCGTACAGTAAAGAAATTGATTTTCAAACATTCATTTTGCATCAAATCACCTTGCAAAATATATGAATTCCAATGTATTTCACCTCATATTCTTGGAAGGACCACGTAAAGCCCCAGTTCTCGCCACATAAATCTCCAGTTCCCTCCACAACCCTGTGGGGGAATTCGGACCTGTAACACGTACTGAACACATTTACCCAGCACGGGTCCATCTGCACAGCACCTGCACTCACACACCACCACTCTCTCCCCTCCTCTTGCCCTATGACCTCCTTGCAGTTCTCTGAAGGTCAACAAACCTCTTCAATCCTCCCAATAACCTGCTTTTTAAACCCAAGAGACTGAGACACAGAGCAGTGGTGTAGCCCGTCATAGGTCACATGGCCGGGAAACAGGATTGGAACTGGAAGTTCTGACGCCAAAGCCTGTATGTACTCTTCGGCACTGAGCTCTGCTCCGTAGCGGCCAGCTACTTGTTTTTTCCACGTTATTGCACCTGTCTGAGGTATCTTCCCTGCCTTGTCCACCGGCGAACCCCTGTATTATCGTCTAAACCCCACTTGGGCACAGAGGGGCCTGAACCTCTTGTCTGTCTGGTCTGGACAGGGACAGGCGTGGGCGGTGCAGTCCTCCACACTAACAAGGCCCCCGGGGTCCTCAGAAAGACTGGCTACAGCGGTGTCTCGGG
Organism: Graphiurus murinus; assembly: GCA_004027655.1. Taxonomy (NCBI): domain Eukaryota; kingdom Metazoa; phylum Chordata; class Mammalia; order Rodentia; family Gliridae; genus Graphiurus; species Graphiurus murinus. The sequence continues at coordinate 11,147 of PVLC010040943.1, forward strand.
CGCTGTGGGACCCCTGGGAAGCATCCAGGGCTACAGAAGGTGTCCTCTTACCTCTCTGGTTACTTAGCAGCATTACAGAAGAAAAAAAATCAACTAGCTGCCATCTCCAGTACTCAAAACTTACCTGAATATCTCTCTTTCTCCCTCTTTCCCCCACCCTCTCACCCAGGGGCATTCTGCCTCTGAGCTACACTCCAGCCCTATCTATTTATTTATTATTTGGAAACAAGGTCTCGCTAAGTTGCTAAGGCTGGGCTCGAAATCATGATGCTTTTGTCTCAAACTCCCAAATGGGATTCCAGGCATGTGCCACAGTGTCTGGCAATCTTTCTCCTTTTGCAAGTAAACAAGCCCTTCTTGCTGAAAGGCAAGGAGAAGGAAGGGGGCTCCTGATATCGCTGGAAGGAGCTCTTCTTAGATCTTTCGCAACAAGCCTCATAGCTACAGCAGCGTGAGGGAGGAGAGGAACCCACAGCCTTCACTTATCAAAGACGGGATTCTCTCTCTGCACACCATAGGACCAAGGCTATTTACTCGGTGCTGCACTGGATAGTGGCTCCCCAAGTTCATGTCCTTCCCAAAGCCTCAGAGTGTGATTGTATTTGGAAAAGGGACATTGCCAAAGCAGTTCCTTTAAGTGAGGTCGTACTGGAATAGAGTGGGCCCTCAGCCCAATCCTCATGAGGACTGGTGTTCTTCTAAGAAGAGAGGAGACGCAGGGATACAGATGCAGGCAAAAATGCTTGTGTGAGGATGGAGCCAGAGATTGGGGTGATGCATCTCCAAGTCTGGGAACACCAAGGGTTGCTGGCCCCATCGCAAGCACGAGGTGGCAAGGACATGTCCCTATAGCTGTCAGAGACAGAGTGGCCCTGCCAAGATCTTGGTATTAAACTTCTAGTCCTCAGAACTGAGAGACAGTAAGTTTCTGTTGTCTAAGGCACCCAGCATGTGGAAATTTGTTACAGTGGATATAGGAAACTGATATAGGAAACTAGCCTTCAGAAATGGATTCTCATTTCTTTGGTCATCATACTACCAGATCATGTTCTAGATGGAGATAGACAACTCTGAGAATAACTTTCCCCTCTGGGCAGATGCAACCAGTGAGGTCTACTGAGAAGAGCCTGGATAGGTGAAAATTACAGTATGTGACTGCCCCACTTCCCCCACATGGTTTTGCATGAGTGAATTTTGGGTCAAACAAAGTGAAGAGGAAATGTATTTAATTTGGTGAGTATTTGTGGATTTTGTAATGGGAAAGAGATGTGCATGGACTGGCCATGTCAGGGTGGCCCGTAAGGGTGTGGAGGCCGTGCCTGCACCACGACCATCTGTTCCCCTGGGGCTGCTCTCTTAGGTCATTGCACAACAATCTATTTCTGCAGATAATGGATCTTCCATCCTTTCCCCAGAGGGTTTCCAGGATCTGGAAGCTCTGCTTATAAAGAATGCTTGGAGGAAACAGGGATGTGGAACTGAGAGATGTGAAGATTGAGGAGGAAGGGAAGTTTTCTATAATTTCTTGAAGGCCTTATTTGGAAAAGGAATTAGACATTGTACTGTGTAGTTTAGACTACAGAGATACACCAGATAGAAACATTAGGCATAGATTTAATTTTAGTGTAGGACGCACTTTCAAAGTCTTTCAAAGTAGAATGGAATACCGCATGAAGCAGTGAAGCTACTTAGAATAAGACAGGATGGACAAGTATTGGTCATGTAGGCTAGGTTAATAAATTAATTCCACGTGGACATCTATTAAGTGCCCAGTTCCACTAGGGGTGCCATACTGCACACAAGGAAAAGAAAACCCAAACAAATGTTTCACCTTTTGTGAAACTTATGATCATATAGTTTAGTAAACTGCAGACATGCTCAGATCGAAAGGCCTCTGCACTGATTTTCAAGGTTTGTTATGATCCTAGGATTCTCTGGACCAACCAGCCAATTCTGCATGGGAGAAGTGCTCAGAGAGACTATCTGTATACATGATAATTCCAAATCTACACAATAATGTTAATCCAAATCTAATTTTCAGAAAATTTGGGGTAGCAGTTCTGATCATTTCCTCAAGGAACTTAGGACAACTGAGTACTTTCGAATCTAATTAACCTGATAATTTCCAAGGAATTCTGAAGCAAATTTCTAATACACAAAATATGGACTCAAAAATGTTCAGAACTCCATGAAGACTAAACCTTAAATCCAAAAGAGAAATTTCTGTGATAAAAAGTAACCTTTTACAAGCCAACTGTTAAGACAGAAAAACCCAACTGCTTCTATTCTTTTGGTAAACAATACACTGCTCAAAGTTAATAATATTTTAAAGGATCATGAGATCAGTTTTCACAGAAATAAGGGAAATATCTGAGGGGGTTCAGGTAGGTTGCCTAAGAATGCTTAGGTTCTCTGAGAAGTTGTTTAAAAAAGCTACCAGCACACCACGTGCTGTGTGCATGTATGTATGTATCACTTTGAACCTCACCAAGATGTATAATTACAATG
>PVLC010040944.1:0-13620 GCA_004027655.1 Graphiurus murinus
TTTTTTTTTTTTTTTTTTTTTTTTTTTTTTTTTTTTGCGGTACTGGGGATTGAACCCAGGGCCATCCTACCTCCAAGCTATTATTCTTTATTTTGAAACAGGATCTCACTAAGTTGTGGAGGGCCTCACTAAGTAGCTGAGGCTGTCCGAGAACCCCGATCCTCCTGCCTGGCTTAACTTTAATTTTAACTGGAGTTTATAATGCCTGTAATCTCAGCAACTTGGGAGGTGGAGGCCAGAGAATCTCAAGTTCCAGGCCAGCCTGGGCAACTTAGTGAGACTATTTCAAAATAAATAGCTGGGCATGGTGGTGCACGCTTGTAATCCCAGCATTTGGGAGGCTGAGACTGGAGGATCCGGGTTTGCGGCCAGCCTCAGCTACCTAGTGAGACCCTGTTTCAAAATAAAGAATAAAAAATAGGGCTGGGGATGTAGCTCGGAGGTAGAATGCCCCTGAGTTAAATCCCCAGTACTGCAAAAAATAAAATAAATAAATAAAAAGGACTGGGGATGTAGCTCAGTGCTGGGTTCAATCCCAAGCACTAAAGGGAAAGGAAATTATATATATATATATATATATATAAAATCTGTAAATATGCGTTACCTCTCCCCAAATCCAGAACTGACTGGCAGTAGTCACATATCAGGTGAACTGTGAACTCTTGATGTCAGAGCAGTTGAAGTCAGCCCTCGGTGGCCCAGGGTATGCACTGGTGGCACGGTGGCTAGCTCGCCCACTGTGCAGGGCCTGGCCGTGGCAAGCACCTCCCTGACTCCCCTGTGTAGTGCTCCGGAGCCCAGCCCACACGCCCAACGTGGGAGGGCTGCAGCAGATCAGACGACACTCCAGAGTTCAACTGCAAGTGCAGCCTCCTCTCTTCCTTTGAAGTACAAAGCCAAAGTTCACAGATTAAACGAAAGGCTAGGCACCTCACAAAAGTAATTACAGCGTGTGTACTTTTCCTCTCTTTGTCTACAGGAGCCATAAAACTGACGAGCTTGGCGTGTGGAAATCAGCACATCTGGGCCTGTGATTCCAGGGGCGGAGTTTACTTCCGTGTAGGAACCCAGCCTCTGAATCCCAGTCTGATGCTTCCGGCCTGGATCATGATTGAACCACCTGTCCAGGTAAGCAGAGTTCAGTGGTAGGAATTTGCTCCTTGGTCAGACGAAGCTGATGAAATGGGATGCTGTTGCCAGGGAAAAGGACCACAGCTGCCCCGAGGCTTCCCAGCATGTGGTGAGAGAAAGGGCTGTTCCCCAGGGTCGGTATTCTCTTGCTGTCTTGCTCGTTGGCATTTCAAGCTTGGAGTTTGATATCTGTGCAGTTTAGAGCTGAATTCGATTATCTGAGCCAGGTGTAGTGGCGCACACCTGTAATCCCAGTACTTGGGAGGCTGAGACAGGAGAATCGCAGAAGCCAGCCTCAGCAACTTAGTGAGACCCTGTTTCAAAATGAAAAATAAAATAGGGCTGGGGATGTAGCTCAGAGGTAGAATGCTCCTGGGTTTAATCCCCAGTAAAACAGACACACACACATTATTTTAGCAAGCACTTTAGTTTTTCTCTCTGAAAATAGAAATATTTTGTTTCTAATTCTAATTTTTCACAAAATGGAGTTTTAAAAAAATTAAACAATACCCAAAAGCATAAAGAAGAAAATAAAAGTCACCCAAAATGTTGTCATGGAGATACCTATTATTGATATTTTGTAAGCGCCCTTCCTAGTTTTAAGAATTTCTAGCGCCATGCGTGGTGGCACATGCTCGTAATCCCAGCATTTGGGAGGCTGAGACTGGAGGATCTGGGTTCTCGGCCAGCCTTAGCTGCTTAGTGAGGCACTCCGAAACTTAGTGAGACCCTGTTTCAAAATAAAGAATAAAAAATAGGGCTGGGGCTGTAGCTCAGAGGTAGAATGCCCCCAAGTTCCATCCCCAGTACCAGAAAAAAAATAAATAATTTCTAGCCAGGCATGGTGGCACATATCTGTAATCCCAATATTTGAGAGACTGAAACTGGAGGATTGCAAGTTCAAGGTCAGCATTAGCAAGTAGTGAGACTTTCAGCAACCTAGCAAGACCCTGTTTCAAAACAAAAAGTAAAAAAAATTGGCTGGGGTGGTAGTGGTGTAGCTTAAAGGAAGAATGCCCCTGGGTTCATTGCCCAGTGCTACAAAAAAAAAATTGTTTTCTATTTCCTGTCTCCCCTCCTCCTCCCTGCGCATTTCACTTTCCAGTGTGTTCTGGCATGAGCATTTGTTCTCTTACCTGTTGCACTGTCAAATCACAAACAGAAATCTGATCTTAATGCATGACTTAGTACCCTTGAAGGCCTAATGGGCTTAGTTCCTGTGCTAAGAATATTTCTTTTAAAACTCATGATTAGGGGCTGTGACTCAGTGAGTTATTTACTCTGACTGCTACTAGTCCTGTTTCGTGACTGTTGGAGATGTCACGATGCTGCCATGTGTGGGGGCACTAGTGGGACAGGAGTGGGGCAGCAAAGAATCAAGAGTGAGTAAGGGACGGAGGGCGAAGGGCTCGGTGTGGGGCCAGTGGTGGGAACACCATCCTGCACCACGCGGGGCCTGCGGGGGCAGCTCTGGTGCGATCAGGCATCTGGCCCAGAGCTCTGTGGGGGCCCCTTGTTAAAGGATGAGGCCGGAGGAGGCTCTGCACACGCAGTGGTGGCCCTTCCTCCTCCGAAGGCTTGTGGGAGTGAGGAGGATGAAATTGATGGCGCAATTGTGAATTCTCAAGCACTGTGCAAACACCCTGCACACTGGGTTTAATATACTTCCGCTTTACTCTGCGCACTCATCGCTGGCCTTGTTTCGCCTTGCTGTGCACCACAATGAGGAAGAGCAAGCTGACGCCGTGCGTGGTGGCTTGTAATACAAGTACTTGGGAGGCTGAGACAGGAGGATCGCAGGTTCAAAGACAGCCTCAGCAAGTAGTGATACTCTCTCATCAACCAAGAAAGATGAGAGACACTAAAAATAAAAGTTTTAAAAATAGGACCAGGGAAGTAGCTTAGAGGTAGAATGCCCCTGGGCTCAACTCCCAGTATCACAAAAGAAAAAAAGTCAGGCATGGTGGCACACACTTATAATCCCAGTACTTGGGAGGCTGAGACAGGAGGACTACAGGTTCCCAGCCAGTCTCAGCTACTTATACTTACTTTCTTTTCTTTTTCTTTTTCTTTTTCTTTTTTTTTTTTTTTTTTTTTTTTGGTGGTGGTGGTGGTACTGAGGATTGAACCCAGGGGCATTCTACCACCGAGCTATATCCTCAACTCTATTTTTTATTCTTTATTTTGAAACAAGGTCTCACCAAGTTGCAGAGAGCCTCACTAAGTAGCTAAGGCTGGCCACGAACCCGGATCCTCTGGTCTCAGCCTCCCAAGTACTGGGAATAAAAGTGTGCATCACCACGGCTGGCTGCGAGACCCTATTTCAAAATAAAAGAATTAAAACTAGACTGGGGATGTAGCTCAGAGGTAGATTGCCCCTGGGTTCAAGCCCCAGCACCACAAGAAGGCAGGCAGGCAGGCAGGCTGGCTGACTTGCACTTAGCTGCATTATTAGTCTTAAATTCTCATTGTCAGCCAGGCATGGTGGCGCATACCTGTAATCCTAGTACTTGGAAGGCTAAGACAGGAGAATTGCAGGTTCAAGACCAGCCTCAGCAACTTAGTGAGGCCCTCTGCAATATAGTGAGATCCTGTTTCAAAATAAAATAAGGCTGAAAGTGTAGCTCAGAGGTAGACTGCCCATGGGTTCAATCCCCAGTACTGGAAAAAAAATCCTCATTGTCTGCACCCAGGTAGAACTCCTTTTATATTTATCTCATTGTCAATACATTCTCTCTGTCTCCCTCCTTCCTTCCTTCTCTTTCCCTCTCTTTCTCTTTTTATGCCTAGCTTGTTATTTCTTTTTCTTTTTCTTTTTTTTCCAGTACTGGGGATTGAACCCAGGGGAATTCTACCTCTGAGCTATGTTCCCAGTCCTATTTTTTATTCTTTACTTTGAAACAGGGTCCACTAAGTTACAGAGGGCCTCACTAAGTAACTGAAGCTGGCCTCGAACCCAGATCCTTCCATCTCAGCCTCCCAAGTACTTTTATTTTTTTTTAATTTTATTTTAATGGTACTGGAGATTGAACCCAGGGGAACATTCTGCCTTCAAGCCACACCCCCTAGATCTAGGGGTGTTTTACCTCCAAGCTACATCCAGCCATTTTAGTTTTTATTTTCCGACAGGGTCTCACTAAGTGGCCCAGGCTGTCCTGAACTTGGTATTACAGGTGTGCGCCACCACACCCCACTGGTTTCCTTTTCTTGTCATGAGTTTGTCTGGATTTGGCATGAGGTAATGCTGGACTCATAAAATGGATTGGAAAGTATTCTTCCTCTTCTGTATTTTGGAAGAGTTTGTGAAAGATTGGCATTGAATAGCTTTCAAGCATTTTTTAGAATTCATCAGCATAGCCTTTAGGCCCGGGCTTTTCTTCGTGGGAAATTTTGGTTTTTATTTGTTTTTAGTTACTCATTCAGTCTCTTTATTCTAGGTCTGTTCTGAATTTTCTGTTTCTTCTTGTTTGCATATGAGCAATTTCTGTCTTTTCTGAATTTTTTTTTTTTTTTTTTTTTTTTTTTTTTTTTTTTTTTTTTTTTTTTTTTTTTTTTTTTTTTTTTTTTTTTTTTTTTTTTTTTTTTTTTTTTTTTGGCGGTACCAGGGATTGAACTCAGGGGCGTTCTACCTCCGAGCTACACCCCCAGCCCTATTTTTTATTCATTATTTTGACACCAGGTCTCACTAAGTTGCGGAGTGCCTCACTAGGTAGCTGAGGCTGGCTGCGAACCCGGATCCTCTGGTCTCAGCCTCCCAAATGCTGGGATTACAAGCGTGCACCACCACGCCCGGCTTTTTTCTGAATTTTGTTCATCTATGTTATCTAATTTATTGGCATCCAGTTATTTATTCTCACAATCTTTTTTATTTGTATATAGTTGATAATAGTGTCCCCTCTTTTATTTCTGATTTTAATAACTTGAATCTTGTCTTGTTTTCTTATTCCAAATAGTTTGTCAATTTTGTAAATCTTTTCCAAAAACCATCTTTTGGTTCAGTTGACTTTCTCATTTTTCTGTATTTCATCTATTACTTCATTTATTTATTATTTCTTTCACACATTTTTATGCCCAGTGCTTTGCTTGAAAGTGGTTATTCCTGGCCGGGTGTGGTGGCGCATGCTTGTAATCCCAGCATTCGCGAGGCTGAGACCAGAGGATCCGGGTTCGCGGCCAGCCTCAGCTACCTAGTGAGGCCCTCTGCAACTTAGTGACACTTGGTTTCAAAATAAAGAATAAAAAATAGGGCTGGGGGTATAGCTCGGAGGTAGAACGCCCCTGAGTTCAATCCCCAGTACCGCAAAAAAAAAAAAAAAAAAAAAAAAAGTGGTTATTCCTCTGATAGCTCCAAGCAGTATTTGTCACAATCATATATCTCTGAAAGACTCATAATAACACAGGACCGCAGTCTGCAGGGTCCTGGCACAAAGCGTGCTAGGGTGGTCAAGGCCTAGTTTGCAGGTTGTTGAGAAGGTTCAAGCATGTGTGCAGCTTGCCTTAGCCTTTCTCAGCAAGCCAGAGGCCGGGGTGGACAGCCTGTGGGCGCACTGACGACGGGCCCTGCTTCTGCATGGTGCTCTCTGCAGCCGGGGAGCCTCGAGGACCCGGGCAGTGCGGCTACAGTGAGCGCTGTGTCAAAACCAGAGTTCTGCCTAGAGTGGTGGCCCGTACTGTAATCCCAGTTACTTGGAGGGAGGCAGAGACAGGAGGATCGCAGGTTCACAGCCAGCCTCAGCAACTTAGTGAGGCCCTCAGCAACTTAGTGAGACCCTGTTTCAAAAGAAAAATAAAAAATAGGCCTGGGGTGTAGCTCAGAGGTAGAATGTCCCTGGATTCAATCCCCAGTTCCACAAAATAATAAATAAATAGGGCTGGGGATGTGTATCTCAGTGATAGAATGTGCCTGGGTCCAATCACCAGTACCCCTCCCCCCCCCCAAAAAAAACCCCACAATTTCTGTTCTTGTCTCCATCTAGATTCTAGAATGACCTCTGGGAAGCATCCTAACGGGGAGGGAGCTTTGCTTGAGTGCTCCGTGACGGTGGTGGTCCACAGAATGGCGCACTCGCTGCGGGACCTGGGGGCTGGCTCTGAGGCCACCGTGGTTGTCACGTGGCCACTCAGCGTTGACCATCTCTAGCGGTTCCGCTGAAAGAGCCACTTTCCATTTAGTTAGCTGTCAGTGTCCTCAGGCAGGAATCCACTTTGTCATGGAATCTGTAGACGCAGAATGCTTTCACACTGGCTCATGGGGGGATCAGGCTTTCCCCGTGCACAGGCCTTTATGCTGCACTTTTCCATCTACCTTTGTCCTTAACCCTGGTTTGCACCAGGATGCAGAGAAGCCAGGGGTGGTTCTTCTTGCTTTTCAAACAGCAGAAAGACTAGGGGCGTCACAACCTGAGAGAGGCCGAGCCCAGACTGGGGCCCACCCCGGGCTCTGCAGGCTCCCCAAGGCCTCCCTGGGATGAGAGGTGACGACGAGGGGCTGTAACAGGCCCCGCCCCCGTGGCCTCAGTGCTGCGAGCACCTTTCCCTCTGGTCCTCTGACAGCTCAAGTACAGAGGAGGTTCAGAAAATGGCCTGAGGCCGCATTGCTCGAAGATGGCAGAGCTGGGACACAGCCCCAGGTGTGTGACATCTGACTTGACTTCCTCCTGTGGCCGTGAGGCCCGAGGCTGCACCAGGACACTGACAATGGCAGCGAGAGGGAGGCCATGGCGGCACACTCAGACCCCGTTTCCTCCCAGGTGGTGTTCCAGGATGAAGCCCGTGGGAAGCTTTGTGCACAGGGTCCTCAGGAACAAGTCTGGGAGTGGGAGGAGGGGAGGGTGTTGAGGCCGAGGGGCCAGCTCAGCAAGCGCGATCCAGGCAGCGAGAGGCTTGTAAATCCACCATTTGGGAGGCTAAGACTGGAGAATCCGGGTTCACGGCCAGCCTCAGCTGCTTAGTGAGGCCCTCTGCAGCTTAGTGAGACCCCTCTTTCAAAATAAAGAATAGAAAATAGGGCTGGGGGTGTAACTTGGAGGTAGAATGCCCCTGGGTTCAATCCCCAGTACCACAAAAAAAAAGAAAAGAAAGGAAACAGGTGTCCGTGTTTGATGCGCCCGGCCTGTGCTTGGTGTTGTGTGTGTCGCGTGCCCTTCTGAGTCTGCGCACAAGGCACATCTGCAGTCCAGGCGGAGATGGAAGCGGGAACAGATGCCAAGGACACGTGAGGGGAGGTAGCAGAGAGCGTTTAAAAGCAACAGCAGCTTCTTTATTTTTGTTTCCTATTTTGTGGTACAACCTCCCTCTTGTAGTGGTTTTGGGGTGAAGTTTCAACAAAATACTAAAAACAAATGACTCAGTTTTCAGACTTGCTAGCACTTGGAAGGATTTGGAGGAAATATTTATAGTGGTGTTTAGCATCTAGACAAGATTGGAATTTTCTGTTTCAGTTAGAGAATCTTCTGTCCGTATTTGCGGCACCTCCAAAGCCAGCAGAGTTGACAGTGTGATCTTTCACGACACTATGGCCCTAAAGGCAGCCAGGCGTGGTGGTGTGTGCCTGTGAGGCAGGCAACTCGGCAAGGGGGTGAGCTGGGCTTGGGGGAGCTAGTGAACTGTGCACCCACTGGGGCCTGGCGTTCTCAGGGTCTGGCTGGAGGTCCAGAGGCCTAGGCATGGTCTGCACTCTGTCCCTGTGGGCACGGGCTCCAGGGCGGAAGCCAGGGCAGGAAAGCAGGAGCGCGCAGTTGCCCGGCTGGGCCGGGGTACAGTGCCACAGCCCGGGGGTGGGGCCTGGATTTTGTCACCTGGAGGTCACCCTGTCTTTAGTCAAATCCCAGTGAGCTTCTGGGTACCTATGGGGCATGGACATGGGAGAGTGAGGCCCGGGGTTCTGGAGCCACACAGAGAATCTTGTGTTGGCTAACCAGGCAGTGCAAGAAGAAATGGACAAGCCAGGCATGGTAACCCGTAATCCTAGTACTTAGGAGGCTGAGACAGGAGGATCCCAGGTTCGAGGACAGCCTCAGCAAGTAGTGAGACTCTCATCAACCTAGTGAGACCCTATTTTTTTTTCTCAGTACTGGGAATTGAACCCAGGAGCATTTTACCTCCAAACCACACCCCCAGCCCTATTTTTTTATTCTTTTCTTTTTTTTTTTTTTGACACAGGGTCTCACTAAGTTACAGAGGCCTCACTGAGTAGCTGAGGCTGGCCGCAAACCTGTGATCCTCCTGTCTCAGCCTCCCAAGTACTGGGGTTATAGGCGTGCACTACCATGCCTGGCTGCAAGACCCTATTTCAAAATAAAAATAAAATATGGCTGGGGGTATAGCTCAGAGGTACTATGCCCCTAGGTTCAATCCCTAGTACCACACACACACACACACACACACACACAAACTCAGAGAGAGAATGGCATGCCTGAGATTTGCACATTTGTTGTATGTAAATTTTACCTCAAGGGGGAAAAAAAAAAACTTATGCAAATATTGGGCTCCAGTTAATGATTTGCATGGTGAAGTGTTTAGAGGGAAGGGTGCTGTATGTGTCACCACTGTGAAGTGCATCCAAAGAAGAAGGTGGACTGATGGTTGGGCAGACAGGTGCAGGGGCGCACGCCTGCATTTCCATCAACTGGAAGGCTGAGGCAGCAGGATCACAAGTTCGAGGCCAGCCTGGGCAACTTTGTGAGACCTTGTCCCAAAATAAAAAAGAAACAGGCCTAGGGATGTGACCCAGTAGGGAGTGCTCCTGGGAATCCCAAGTACCACAAAAAAATAAATACATAAATAGTAAAAAAGAGAAAAATCAAATATAATGAAATGTTATTGGTAGTAGTAAGTATTCCCCTTATAATATCCTTAACTTTTCTGTATGCTTGAGTTTTTTCATAATAAATGGAGGAGAGATTTAGTAATGCATATAAAGTTTCTGGCACAAAGAAAACTCACAGTATTAATTCACTTCCATGGCTTCCCGGGAAGATTCAGAATATGGGAAAAAGAAAAACACTAAAATGCTCCTTCAAAAATACTTTTTGAGCCAGACATGGTGGTGCATGGTTGTAATCCCAGCATTTGGGAGGCTGAGACCGGAGGATCTGGGTTCTTGGCCAGCCTCAGCTGCTTAGTGAGGCCCTCCACAACTTAGTGAGACCCTGTTTCAAAATAAAGGATAAAAAATAGGGCTGGGGTATACCTCGGAGGTAGAATGCCCCCGAGTTCAATCCCCAGTACCATAAAAAAAAAAAAAACAAAAAAAACTTTTTGAGCCAAGTGTGGTGGCACATGCTTATAATCCCAGCATTTGGGAGGCTGAGATGGAGGATCTGGGTTCGAGGCCAGCCTCAGCTGCTTAGTGAGGCCCTCCACAACTTAGTGAGACCCTGTTTCAAAATAAAGGATAAAAAATAGGGCTGGGGTATACCTCAGAGGTAGAATGCCCCTGAGTTCAATCCCCAGTGCCGAAAAAAATAAATAAAAAAATAGGGCTGGGGGTGTAGCTCAGAGGTAGAATGCCCCTAGGTTCAAACTCCAGTGCCACCCAAAAAAAAGAATCAGCCTCTAAGTAAATTAGTAGTACCTCAGAACAAAGCTCAAGAATGTTTACAAACTACAAAACATCGAGCAGGAACAACGTAAAATCTACCATTTCTGGTGCCCAAAGTTCACCAGGCAGGAGAATAGGACCCGCGATTCGGGGAAGGAGCCCGTCAATGGACGCCGACCTGGGAACATTACAGGTGGTCGTGTGTGGAGACAGGGAATTGAAGTGGTTGTTATAGCTTTACACAATCCAGAAACAGCACGGTAGCCCAGTACCTGGGAGGCTGAGACATGCCAGCCCCGGCAGCTTAGCAAGACCCTGCTTCAAAACAAAAGATAGAAAAGACTGGGATGAAGCTGGGGGTGGTGGTCCACGCTTGTAATCCCAGTACTTGGGAGGCTGAGATAGGAGGATCACAGGTTCGAGGACAGCCTCAGTAAGTATCGAGACTCTCATCAACCTAGTGAGACCCTGTTTCCAAATAAGAAATAAAAATCAGGCTAGGGTTGTAGCTCTGGGTTCAATCCCCAGTACCACAAAAAAAAAAAAAAAAAAGAGAGAGAGAGAAAGACAGTACTACAAAAGGAAGGAGGGAAAGGAGAGAGGGAGGGAAAAGGAAAGATCCAGCATGCTTTTTAGAAAACTCAAACTCATAGGGATAAAAATCACTGTGTATGAGATGAAAAGTGGACTGGGTGGGATTCATGGCAGAGTAGACATTGCACAAGAAAGGACGTGTGAGTTTGAAGGCACAGCGGCAATCCACATGAAACTCAGAGAAAAGGCTAGAGAGAAGCTCCGAGCTGGGGAGCTGGGCCAGGTCAAGGGCCGCGCGCAGTGGGGTGAAGTCCCCGAGGAAGAGAGGGAGGGCGTGGCTGGAAGCTGTACAAGTTTGTTGAAGTAATTATGCTGAGTCCAAAAGCCAGACAAAGAAAGAGCACAAGTCGTACGACTCGAGTGTATGGAGGCTTAGATGCCGAGCCAGGCATGGTGGTGCACACCTGTAATCCCAGTACTTGGGAGGCTAAGACAGGAGGATCGCAGGTTCCTGGCCAGACTCAGCTACTTAGTGAGGCTCTCCACAACTTAGTGAGACCCTGTTTCCAAATAAAGGATAAAATTAGGGCTGGGGGTATAGCTCGGAGGTAGAATGCCCCTGGGTTCAATCTCTAGTACTATAAAAATAAAGTTTAGGTGCCGCCATGGGTCAGTGGTTGCTGGGGGTGGAAAGGATCCAAAGGGGACAGAAGGCAGTGGTTTCATGAGCGTGTGCATATGCCAAAATCTACCAAATTGTGCACTTACTTTATTTACGTATTTGTTTTTGTGGTACTGGGGATGGAATTCAGCTACTCTGGAGGCTGAGACAGGAGGATCATGAGTTCAAGGCCAGTCTCAGCAACTTAATGAGACCTGTCCCAGAATAAAAATAAAAAGGGCTAGGAATGTAGCTCAGTGATAGAGCACTTCTGGATTCAATCCCCAGTACTGGACAGGGAGTGGGGGCAGCGGCCCAAAGAAGATAGGTCATGGGAGCCACTGTGAAGGAAGCCCAGATGGCCGGGGGCCTCTAATTCCGGGGGCTGGGGACAGGGTTGTGTTTGAATGGGCCTTGCAGAGTCAGTGGGCATTTCAGTGGCCAGCAAGTACTAGGTTTGGCTTGTTTCTTTTTTTAGGGAGTGGGGTGTGTGTGTTACTGGGGACTGCTATTGGAGAATCTTGCCTCTCGTGCCAAGAGTTTGTGGCTAATTCTGCAGGCATGGGACGTCAGGGCTTGGGACAGGGCCTGCCAGGGTCCGAGTGAGAAAGGTCTGTGGAGGCAGGCCAATTCTTTTGTGTGTGTGGCACTGGGGATTGAGCTACACCCCTAGCCTTTTTTTTAAAAAAAAAAAACAAAAAAAAAAAAACAAGGTCTCACTAGGTTGATGAGAGTCTCACAACTTGCCAAGGCTGTCCTTGAACCTGCAGTCCTCCAGTCTCAGCACCCCCACACCGGCGAGCCGTGCCGATTCCTTGGCCGGGTTTGCAGCGTGTGTGGTACACATCTGTGAGACACAGCCTGGGATGGGGTAGAGGTGGGGCCCCTGCTGTGGAGTGGGTAAAGCAAGCCGGCCCATCCTGGGACCCAGGCCGGGCTCTGCAGCTTCGCTCACCCCTCCACATGCGTGCCTCGGTGCCGCCGCCATTGCAGTTGGGCCTCCTTGAGCGAGCGCTGCCTCCTCTACACGAGATACCCCGGGCATTCCCAGAGGCCTCTGCTGCTCAGCAGGAGGGTGGAGTGCTCAGGGGACCCGCCGTGTGCTGTGTGTGTACTCTGTGTGCTGTGTGCGTCCCGCCAGCCAGCTCTGTCCCCAAGGCTGCAGAGTCTGTTCCTTGCAATCACCTGAATGTGAATAAATACTTGCTTTTTCCCCTTACAAGACCAAGGGACCGTGGGAATGTTCCTGAAACCTCCTGGCCCTTCACTTTCCCAGTCAGTGCAGGGAGCCCCCATCGGCATTTGGGCCTTCCAGGAGCTGCGTGGCAGCGTTGGCATCTGCCCTCCCCCGATATGCAACGGCTGAGCCGCTGGGCTAGGGCCTGGGCGTCAGGCCCCACGGGAGCAGCTGCAGGTTACATGACAGCCGGTCTGGAGGTGTGCTGGCTACTCAGCTCCTCCCCGCCGTGCTCCCTCCCCAGACAGCTACTCACAGTCGTGTCTCCAAGTAACTGCTTCCGAAGCGCACTTGATTCTGCACTTGATTCTTCTCCTACTGGTGTGTTTTGTTCTTGTTGTTTTGTGGTGCTAGGATTTTTTTTTTTTTTTTTTTTTTTTTGGTACTGGAGATTGAACTCAGGGGCACTCTACCTCTGAGCTACACCCCCAGCCCTATTTTTTTTTTCTTTATTTTGAAACAGGGTCTCACTAAGTTGTGGAGTGCCTCATTAGGTAGCTGAGGCTGGCCAAGAACCCGGATCCTCCGGTCTCAGCCTCCCAAATGCTGGGATTACAAGCGTGCGCCACCATGCCCAGCTGGTACTGGGAATTTAACTCAGGGGTGTGCTACCTCTGTGCTACACCACCAGACCTATTTTATTACGTTGGTTTGTTTCGTACAGGGGATTGAACCCAGGGGTGCTCTACCTCCAAGCTCTACCCTCAACCCTATTGTATTTTTTAGTTTGAGACAGGGTTTCACAGCCGGGCGTGGTGGCACACGCTTGCAGTCCCAGCATTTGGGAGGCTGAGACCGGAGGATCTGGGTTCCCTCTCCTCGGGAACCCCCACCTCCCTCCTGGGTGGAGCCCCTCTCTCCCGGGCCACGGTTCCTCTGTGTGTGTTCTCTTGGGCGGGGCTGTTCCTGAGAAAGGTTCACGGAGGGAACGTTTTGGAGTCTGAAGAGTCTCTGAGGGGTGTCTGCCCTTGCCCTCGGCGGACTATGACGTCTAGGCTGAGCCTCGTGTCCCAGTCCACTGTGAAGGTCTCCCTCCTTCCCCCCCGGCCTCCCTGTTCCTATTAGAAGCCACGGCGGCTCTGACACCTGGCTTCTGACACTCGATCTGTTTTTTCTCTCTGGAGTTTGTCAGATCTCGTTGTTCCCAATGTGCTAAGAACAGACTCGGAGCGGCGCCCTGCCAGGGCCTGGGTTCATCCTGTGAGCAGGAGGCCACCGCGCAGCCTGGCCTTTGTGCCGGGAGGCTCTGGCCGCCTCCGCCCTCCTGTCTCTGCCTCTCCATTTGCTCTTTCTGGGATCCTTCCATTTGTGGCCTTTCTAAAGTAGCCTCCACTTATCTTTTCTCTCCTATTTTCTATCTCGGTTTTTATCCTACTTTCTAGAAAATAGTCACCTTTGTTCCTCCCGTCTTGTACCTCAGCGCTCCGTGATGGCGGCTCACTTCCCCAGCCTGCCTCTTGCTGTGTCCCGGTGGTGGCCAAGTCTTCATGGCAGACACTTTCTTTTCTTCTTCTT
>PVLC010040945.1:0-13605 GCA_004027655.1 Graphiurus murinus
TAGTACATTAAATACTTTTCTTTATTGTTTATTATTCTATCGCACATCCAGTACTCTATTTTTTGCTTTCTTTTTTGCTTACGTGTAACTTATATTATAGAGTTATATTTTATAAAAACTTCTAAGACAGTTATTATTCTTTATGTTAAGTGATGTAGAAATAATTAATGAACTATTTAAATTTAAAAACTATAACCAACTAAAGATTGACAAAATAATATGCATATGTATCATTCTCCTTATATTAATCATGATTAATTTTACTATATGTTATATGATCAAAACTATCTGGACTTTGCTGTTTAGCCTGTATGACTAAAACTTAAAAAGTTTGCTATTTCTTGCAATCAAAAGTTATTTAATGAAACAAAATTAATTTTAATAAATGGTGGATCTAAAGTTTTTTTTTTGTTTTTTTTTTTCCAGTATTGGGGATTGAACCCAGGAGTTCTCTACTGCTAAGATATATCCCTAGTCCTTCTTTTCATTTTATTTTGAGACAAAGTCTCACTAAATTCACCAGGCTGGCCCCAAACTTGCAATCCTCTTGCCACAGAGTGATCCTGATTTTTTGTTGTTATTGTCGTGTTTGTTTGTTTGATACTGGGGATTGAACCCAGGGGAATTCTATGTCTGAGCTACACTCCCAGCCCTTTTGTATTTTTATTTTACTTTTTTATTTTGAAACAGGATCTGGCTAAGTTGCTGAGGATCTTACTAAATTGCTGAGGCTGGCCTTGAAACTGTGATCTTCCTTTCTCAGCCTCCCAAGTACTGGAAATGCAAACTTTTTCAAACTTTTTAGATAAAATTCAAACTTTTTAGATAAAAATATCAATGCTATATATTATTTAGGTGATATTCCCTCCAAAATACTGCTATTTTACAACTGTTTGAAAGAATATTGCTAGTAGAAGAAGATTCATGCCTATTTATAGGTGATTAAAACAATATTTAAGGATTTAAAATATTATGGTCTAAACTTTCTTTCTTTTGTTCTCTGCTCTTCATTATGAGTTCTAAAAGGAAGTACTTTATGCCATTGTTTTAACTCCTGAGTATTATGTGTGATATATATATATATACATACATATTTTATAATAATTTTAAGTTTTTAAAGAAAAAGTAATTAAGAAAACACTCATATTCCCTTTTCCTGACACAATTATTATAATTTACCCCTGGGTATAATTAAGTTTTTCTTTTTTTTTTCTTCCTTCTCTCTTTCTTACTCTTTTCCTCCCTCTATCGTCTTTCTATCTACTCTTCTATCTACATAGATCCTCACATTTCATGTTTTTATTCAAGTCTATTTTCCTCCAATTGTCTTGTAATTTTATAATCATTTCTGCTGTGTTTTTATCATTACTTCAATTTCTTTCCTTGGTTCAATCAAGCTTGTTTTATTTTTTCCTATTTTTGCAAATTTTATTTATTTATTTATTTATTTATTTATTTATTTATTTATTTATTTATTTATTTCAGTGCAATACTGGGGATTGAATCCAGGTGCATTCAACTTCTGAGCTACACCCCAGTCCTATTTATTTATTTATTTATTTATTTATTTATTTATTCATTGTGAAACAGGATCTGGCTAAATTATTTTTGCACTGGCCTTGAACCTGGAATTCTCCTGTTGGTCTCTAAAGTATTGGGATTACAAATGTGTGCCACCTCATCCAATTTATATTTATCTCTTCCTCTTTTTTTTTTTTTTTTTGTAGTACTGGGGATGGAACCTAGGGGCATTCTATATCCAAGCTACAACCCCAGCCCTATTTTTTATTCTTTATTTTGAAACAGGGTCTCACTAAGTTGCAGAGGGCCTCCCTAAGTAGCTGAGGCTGGCTGGGAACTTGGATCCTCCGATCTCAGCCTCCCAAGTACTGGGATTACAAGCGTGAGCCACCATGCCTGGCTCTTCCTCTTTTTAACATTATATTTTAGATTTTAAATTTACAATTCAAGATGATTCTTCATAACACCAAAATACTTGGTTTAAAAGATGGAATTCAATTTTTAGTGTTGTGTTTCAGTTTTCTTTCTGCTCCTGTTTCAGTTCTTTTAAAGGAGAGAGAATAGGATTTTTGCCAACTAAATTTTATAGTTATCTTCGTTAATTTTGTCAGTTCTCAGAGAAGAGCATTTTATACTCTGTATGTTTGTGGGTAGCAATGGTAATCTATTGTGTTTTATAAGAATCTTGGTTCAACCTGGCCTATAATTTCAGTACTCTAGAAGCAGAGACAGAAGGATTACAGGTTCCAGGTCAGTCTCAGCAACTTAGTGAGGCCCTATTTCAAAATTAAAAGGGCTTGGGATGTAGCTAAGAGTAGAATGCCACTGGATTTAATCCTCAGTACCAAAAAAAAAAAAAAAAAAAAAAAATCCTGATTCAACAACACTCATTTCTGTCTCTAACAAAATAAAGCTCTTTACTAGACTCTTCTTAGGGGCATGTGGAAAAGTAGGAAGAAGTTGTTTGTCTTTCAATTTTTTTTTTTTTATGTTCTCTTTTGCCTTGATAAATCATGAATTTCTACACTTGCTCTTTTGTCATTTGCCATGCTAATCCCAAAAGTTGACTCTTGCTTTCTGTTAACTCTCTTTACTGTGCTCTGTCTACCCAAGGATATTGTAATGTCCTTATAAATCATATCCCTGTAATTTCTATTTTCACATATTAAATGAGATTTCATGTTATGCTAATTATTTGAAATGAATTTTAGACTCTCTGTGGGTCTAAAATTAGACCCTGGCTGCCCTTGTCCTTCTTCTATGGAGGTAGCCTGCTTGGTTTTTCTAGTGCTGTTGGATATTTTTGTTTGCCAGATTTTTTTCTTTTTGCTTGATTTTTAAATTCAGAGTAATTTAGAATTTGAACATTTAATTATGATGACTATGTGGAATTTACATAATTGCATTTGGTACTTTCTTATTTATTTATTGTGTCCAAATCAGAAGCTGAATTATTGTTTTCTTTTGTTTTGTTTTTGGTGGTACTGAGGATTGAACCCAGGGATGCTGTACCACTGAGCTATAACCCACCCAGGCCTCTCTTTTTAAAAGGGGTCCTGCTAAATTGAAGAGGTTGGTTTCAACCTGCCAGCTTCCCAAGTACTGGGATTACAGGCATGTGCCAAGACGTCCAACAAATTGGATTTAAAAATCTATTGTTGCCTCAGCTATTGAAAACTTTTGCCAATTTTCTAGATGCTATACCTATAGCTGTGCAGGAAATCTCGAGATCTGGAATTAGACAACTTGAAATGTAGCAATAAACTTAATTTCTCTTCTATAATTTATTTTTCTCAAATAATATGTTCTTTTTATGATCAAGCTTGTAGATGCTATTGCAGTCTATTATTCTCATGTTGTCAGAGGAAAAGCTATCCTTTGTGTTCCACATAACGGCTCTCCAGCACAAAAAATGAAAGTATAAAGTAAAATGAAATACTTCATTTGGTATTAGCATAGAGAAATAATTTCAAGAATACACACTCATAAATTCATACAACTAACTCTCTTACTTTTTTTCTCCTGTATAATTAATTGATTTCTCTGAATATTCTCAAAAAGAAGAATGAATATTTCTTTTTGTTCTTACTCCCCAAATTATTCACGAAGATGGCCCATGAATGTTTTTAAAATAATGTATAATATTGCAAATCTATAAATAAAGTTCCTTTTAGAAGCACTTGAACATTGTTTTTACACACTCAATAAAGCAGATTCCAAGCAAGAAATACAGTATACACTGCAGTTGGTGCTTGGAAGATTTTACACAAAGAATTACTTATTTGTGGGTGGAGATATTAAGAAGACCTACAAAGGATAGTGTAGTGCTACATGAGATAATGAGAACAGAAAGCCTCTACCACATCTAGGCACAAGAAAGAACCAGGAAAATAATAACCCCATGTCGAGTTTTCTCCCTCTCTTTCCTGTTCCTACCTTGTACTGTTTCCTTTCATTCATCGATCTGAACCACAAACAGGAGGGTAAAACTGCTCATTGATGTAGTTCATACAACCAATGTCATGATGGAGAATTTGATCTAAGGGACAAATGAAAGAGATCCAGAAGATCCATACAAATTTTTATTCTTATGGAAAAGTTGTCTGTGAATATCATAACCACATCCAACAAAATAAAAGCTCTGGTCAGAATAAAACCTCACAATAAAGCTAGCATTTTAATATCCCATGTTGTTCCAATAGATATTGCCATCAGATTTACTTTATGTCTTCATTCTTTTCTGTTTTGCAGAACTTCTATGCAATATTCCCTTAAATTTATGAGGGAAGACAGCATACTCATTTGCAAGCTAATAGGACTGTGATAGGCAATAGATAGTTAGGAATGGAAAATGAAACTCCCTGTAATAACAATCTACCAAAACCAGTTCAGAATTTCCCATTTTACTTTGATGAGACTAACTTTAAAGGCATAAATATATTTGAATATTATACTTGTAGTTATTCTAGTACATAGCAAACAAAGCTTTGTTTACTTTCCAACATGTTTTTACAATTATATTGAAAATGAAAATAAAAAGAAAGTATTTTATCATATAGAATCCATATAAACTCAATATACTCTGCATCATAGGATTTCCAGTTATTTAGAGAAATTTGCTATCCAACAACAATTAAGTATAGAATATAGAAAAATTATAGTAAGGCTTGGAAAGGATATGAGAGAAAAATGAATGCTATAATCTTGATTTGATATATTATTCTTTTCTAATGCATCTATCAGTCCCCCCAGATGAATGCATCTATTACAGTTATACTTTTTTCTAAATGTGACTGGGCTTTTTGTTTATCTGATTTAACTTTCATTTCTCTCACATTTACATATGTCAGATTAATTTGGAATAGATAACTGGAAACAATTTGTGCTCTCATAAACATGCAAGGTTGAGAAGCTGATGTTTGATATTGCAAAAACAAACAACTCTGATGAATAATGTTCAAATTCAGGAGGTGAGAAAAAAGAAAGAAATGACAATTGCTATAAGGATGATATATAGAGAATACCTAACAGCTGTTTATGAAAAGAAGAAAAACTAAGAGTCACATAAGAAAGAATACAGTCCTGTCTATGGTTTATGTTTAATTGAAAAGACAAAAAGAATATCCCTCCCTTCCTGTATTTTGTAGATAATAGAGGCTGGACAGAGAATAATCTTGAGGCCAGCTGCTTCTTTTCTTAGATGCTGTACTACATTATATGTCATCCAACAAAGGTCTTCATGCCTCTTCTAAAACCATAAGTAAATATGTAATCTGAAATATAAACATAAAAGTCATGACTTTAATGAAGAAGCAGCAGTGTAGGCTATTATTTGTCTAGTGAATCCATTTCAACCACTTCATGTCATGAATAATTGTTACCTTATGTCAAGCAATCGATAAAAGAATTGTCCAAGGATGAAATTTCCAGATGTCACTATATTTAAGAAGTACTCCAAGTATGCAAATAGTCAAAGACTATTTTTTTGTGTGGTACTGGGGATTGAACCCAGGGGCATTCTACCTCTGAACTACATTCCCAGTCCTATTTTTTATTCTTTATTTTGAAACAGGGTCTCATTTAAGTTGCAGAGGGCCTCACTAAGTAGCTGAGGCTGGCCGTGAACCCAGATCCTCCAGTCTCAGCCTCCCAAGTACTGGGATTACAAGCATGTGCCACCACACCCGACTTCAAAGACTATTTTTATTAACAGCATTATATATTAGTTATTTTTCTATGTGTGTGAATTATACTATTTTTATGAATTTATGGTAACTTCATATATTATTT
Organism: Graphiurus murinus; assembly: GCA_004027655.1. Taxonomy (NCBI): domain Eukaryota; kingdom Metazoa; phylum Chordata; class Mammalia; order Rodentia; family Gliridae; genus Graphiurus; species Graphiurus murinus. The sequence goes on from PVLC010040945.1 coordinate 5,812, forward strand.
GAGATTTTATCTCATTATTTTTCATATTTATTTATATTTACATAAGTAAATATATTTATTTATGCTTTTACATGATTTTGGCAATATAGAGATACTTTTAAAATTTTTGTGTGTGTGTTTTGTGGTACTGGGGATTGAACCCAGGGGCAATCTACCTCCACGTTACACTCGCAGCCATTTTATTTTTTGTTTTAGAGACAAGGTCTCCCTAAGTTGCTGAGAGTCTTGCTCATTGCTGAGGCTGGTCTCAAACCTGAGATCTTCCTGTCTCAGATTTCCAAGTACTAGAATTACAGGTATGTACCAACCCACTCGGCAAGATACATCTTGATACAAGTTCCCCTAACAGTTTTTGTCAACAATGACTATACAGTCAAAACCTGTAAAATATATAAACAATATGTATATATGAAAGAGAGAATTGTTCCTACTTTACACAAAACTGAAAATCTGACCCAGGCATGGCACACTAGGCTATGGGAATAGGGTAGGGTGGAGATTGACTTTTCTGTATGCTGAGTACCAATGCATTCCTGATTTTTAGTTCATTTTAACAGCCAGTATCTAAAAGGATACCACTGAATATTATATACCAGGTCAAATATTTGTTTGGAGGGAGACAGGCTCACCTAAACAAAGCTGGATGACATAAACAAGACCAAAAAGATGAATGAGATCAGAGATGCCAAAGGGGTGATCTAGGCTAATCCTCCAACCCGTCATTTGACAGAAGTGCCTGTTCTGGTCTCACATCAATATCCAAAAAAAGGAGAAATGGAAGACAGAATTAAATTTATGGACAATATTAGTTTGACTTCTGTTTCTTCTGTAAAGCAAAATGTCTCCTGTAATTAAAAAAAAATATTTGATGGTAGGTGTGATGGCAAACACCTGTAATTCCAGTTCTTGGAAAGCTCAGAACATGACCAGCTGGGGAAACTAAGTGTATTTTCAAAATAAAAAATAAAAAGGGCTGAGGATGTATCTCAGAGGTAGAATGCTTCTGGGTTCAATTTCCATATTAAATAAAATTGAGGATTTCTTGGGAGTGAAAGCCTGGCACAGAACTCCATATGCAGAAAAGTACAAATCTACAAATGGTGCTATTTTGAGTTACACAGATTTTAATATAGTCCTGGAAACTTGGGCTGCTTTGTAGATAGAGGGAACATATAGGCCAAATATTAGTAGTAAAAAGCAAAAATGTTGCAAACTTGTGACCTTCAAGGTAGATGGACATAGAGTGAGCTGAGAGAATATCTGTGTACATTTTCAAAAGGCAGAATGTGTGAATCCTTCAGACCACCTCTAAGGTCTGAAGGAAAAACATTAGCCTCTGCCTCTCCTTCTGTCCCTGAAGGAAGGGACATAGAAACCCTGCTCTGTCAATTACTGTATGAGATGTTCCTTCAATTCGCATGAAATGTGAAACATCTAAACTCTAACCAGTGTCCACAGCTTGGGCCAGCGAATCATGCTAATGGAAGAGGGAAGTGCTGTTTCCTAACTTTTTATTGATCACCAGATCCAGAGAAATCACAGACCACTTTAAAAAGCTATTTTGTAGTAGCCAGAATATTAAATATTACAGATTGGCAATTAGGAATTTAAAGAACTAATTCTTGAGGGAGGAATCCCTCTGGTCCTGGAACATGCTCAGTTCAGAAATGCTGACAGTACTTAGGAGTCTAGGCCCTCACACTCTTTTTTTTTAATCTTTTATTTATTTATTATATTAATTGGTGCATTGTAATCATACATCTTTGTTAGGTACAAGCTGATAAAGACATATATGTCAGGCTCTTTGAATTATCTATTAGGATGAGAAGGGAAATAGCAGCTTACATTTGGCCTTAAAAAAGGCCTAACATATCCCTAAATTTATGGATTTTTTCCATGAATTCTTAATGTTTCTGTGCCTCTTAACATGCTAGCTGGCTTCCTCCAGGCAAGCAATCCAAAGAGCTGAAGAGAGCATGACAGAGCCACTAAGAACAAAGACAAGTATTTTCAACCTAGCCTTGAAGGTGGCACTTCCTCCATACAGTTGGTTGGATTGAATTAGTAGGTCCAGAAGCTAGAGGTAGAGTTAGCACAAAGGCATGAATACCAAGGGGAAATAATTTTAAGGCATCTTAGACCTCCACAGTGTCTCAAAAAATAGCATTTTATTTCTAATTTTATAATATCATAAAATTATTTAATATCTTTGTATGTAATTATATAATCAAGTAGCTAAATTATCTCTTTTCTTTTCTTAGTGAAAAGTCCCAAGAAGGATATTTCAATAAGAGGAAGTAGTAAAGAAGTGTTTAAGAGATCAAAGATACTAACGGGTAATCAAGACTACAGCATGTAAAAGTATAGCATATATCCTAATAAGCAGAAAATATGTGGCTGGAAGTTTAAGCCAAAATATTGAAAATGTGCCCTTTGTGTCATTCTAATGATTTTAGACTTGAGAGTTTGGAATTATTATAGATAAAGAAAACAAAAATTAAAGTAAATGTAAGATGTGTGTGTGTGTGTGTGTGTGTGTGTGTGTGTGTGTGAGATTAGCACATGATTAATCCAATAAAAATTGAATTTTTCAGAAGGGAGAAGATCACTCTATATAAGTAATAGAGAATAGATTATAGGAAGAAAAACATGAGATAATGATGATAAGAAGAATGTGGTGAAATTTCCAAAAGGAACTTAAGAGCTTTAGTTATTGGTAAGCTATAGAATGTAAGTGATAAGAACTAAAAATGTTTGGGAAAGAGGTGGACATAAATGCAATTACCTGAGAGAGAAAATTATTCATAAGAAACAGATTATTTGTAAATAATGAGTTTGTTGTACCTTGGAATATCAAGGTAGAAATAAACAGATGTTTGAGATATAAAAGACCAAAACTTAGGAGTCCTCATTATGTAGACATTTCTAACGCTAAGAAACAGCAACACAGTAGAAGATGGCCCAGTAAAAATTAGAGTAAAGAAATCCGCAACACCAACATGTAGGAGATGGAAAAAATTAAAAGACCTTTGAGAGACCATCAGTAAAATGAATCATAAGAACACCATCAGAAGGTGGAAACAGAGCCAGGAATACATGTTGAAGTTGAAGCCCTCAGTAGACTCCAAGAGCGACATTGAAAAGATTAAAAGTAGAAACAAATGAAGGGAAACTTCTTTCTTTCTTTCTAAACAAGAAACATTCAATAACAGCTGGAGGGAATATAGGTCCAAGGGTTACTGGGAGGGGAGAATGAAAAGAGTGAGTTTGAATTTTTTCAAAGTTTGGCTATATAGAAAATGATAAAAATTTTACCTTGAGGTCAAATAATGCAAAAGAAGACTGAATTTATTTATTTTTGTTTCTTGTTTATTCGTGTTTTGTTACATTATGTTTTAAAGCATGAGTCATAGTTAAGCACTTTTGCCTGAGGAGATGGAAATTGAAGGGAGAGCTACCTAAGATAAAAAGAGGTAAGAGTTACATCATGGATGCCTATCTTCTAAAGTTTGATTTTTTTAATTAAAATATCTTTTTCTCATTTCAAGCAAATATGTGTAGTCAAGTTGTTTGCCATAGTGTTTGTAAGTGTTGAATATATATATCGGGTGCTCCAGGCTGAACCCTCAGCCATGAGGCCCCAATAAAGACGGTGCCTGAATGTTGCTGGTTCAAACCTCTCTTTATTATATCTCTCTCTTTCTGGGATCAAGGGCACTACACAAGCAATAACAAACACAGTACAGAAGTTGTATTTCCTAATAGTGCCTTTCCAACAGACTTCAATAACCCCTCTCTCTAGCAATCCGTCTTCCACTAGCAACCCACAATCTTTCTTCCCAGGACTTCCCCAGCAACCCAGCCAACCTCTTCCCAACTGCTTCTTCTTCCCAACCACTTCCTCCCAGAACTTCTCCCAGCAACCCAGTCCAGCAACTTCCCAACAACTCTTTCCCCAGTAACAACTCTCTCCAGCAGCTCTCTCTCTGGGCGAGGGGTGGAGGCTCTTAAAGCCGCGCAGAGCCTAAGCCATGCGGTGTCTCATACAGCTCTCACCTGGGCCGGCCACGAGTCGGGCGTGCTGGTGCATGCGCTCTGGCCTGGGGCAGCCCCAGAATGTTTTCCACCTGCAGCTGCTTCTGGCACTCTGCCAGGCGCCATCTAGAGGCGAGGTCTAGCCGGCCGGACTAGGCCCCCGACATATATAGTTCATATAATGTAAAAAGAAAGGTGACAAAAATAAGATAGTAGACTAGGAAGCCTTTAACACCTCTTCCCTCACAGAGATGGAATTCATCAATAAGCAGACCAATTCCTTTCATTAGAAACATAGACAACAGTTAATATACTCCCGTACCCCAGACAGCATGAAAGCAGAAGCACCTAGTCTAGTGAAAATTGGTGACACTCTTTCAGCAGAGTCTTTCCCCCTGGCAGAGTACTATACATTTGCAAAGAAGTTGCAGCTCCAAGTTTCTCTCTGAGCAGAGAAGTCTGGACCTTAGAGGCAGTATTATGACTTTTCAGGGAGAGTTGCATAGTAGCTTCTCTCTCTCTGTCTCAAAGTGCTGATGGGACATTGAGTACTGTAGGTCCCTGTGGGTTTCTGATACCAAAAGACCTGGATAGCACACTTCCTAAATATAGTAGAAATCTGGAAATATTTATGTAAAATTATCAATTATTTGATTTAATAAAAAATTTAAATATCTGAATGGAAAAAACCTAAAGGATATATGTGAAAAGGTTCCAACAACAAACACTATTTGCTGATTTTTTGTACTGTACTTTGACATTTTATAGAAAAATACACACAAATATAATACTGGAATAATAAAACTTATTTTCACCTAAATATCATATACTAAAAGAGAAAGTCCAAATGACCCCAAACAGCAATTAAATTCAGTCCAGTAGTAGTTTTCTTAGTCTCCTGCAGTACACTAACAAGGCATTAGTATGACTTATTATTTATACACTTGGAGACTAGTAAGCATTTATAAGATTTTAATTAAAAGGTTTGTGTAAACTTGAATAATTTTTTGAATATTTTAAAAAGCAAACATTTGTACACAAAATACAGAATGAAATTTTAATATTCTATTTTAATTTTGCTATATTTAGAGGATTCTATGATGCCTATCAAGAGAATTGTATGTGTGCCAACATCTCTAATCATGTACACATACAATGTGGATGAAAAAATAGCATTTAAGTCCTACACTTTTGAAAAACAATGAAAAAATAAACTAAGAAATATTTGGCTTAGGAACTTGAAGTAGAAATCTAGCTTTCCTATTTGGGCTGAGACTTGTTTAATATTAGCACTAAAGAAACAAATAGTGAAAATCAAAACAAAACAAAACAAAACAAAAAAAACCAGGATATATTTGGAGACTATTGACTCTTTAAGAAAAACAGATTATAGCTTCTGTGTTGGTCAACATTCTCATCACTGCGATCAAAACAAACAAACAAAAAAACTGATCACACAACTTTGCAGAGGAAAGAAAGAAGGAAGGAAAGAAGGAAGGAAGGAAGGAAGGAAGGAAGGAAGGAAGGAAGGAAGGAAGAAGGAAGGTTTGTTTGCTCATAGTTTTCTTTAGATTTCAGGGTTCAGTTCATGTCAGGCCAGGTCTGTGGAACTCAGAACATGGTGGTGGGAGGCAGAGAAGAGGAGAGAGCAAGGGCTCTATTCTCACATCATGGAGGCCAGAATCAAGAGAGCAAGCAAGCAAGGGGATTCAAAGACAAAAACACAGTCCCTACAGACACACCCCTGAGGACTCACCATCCCAGCCACACCCACATGCCTAGGTTACCACTCAGTAAATCCATTAGAATGGATTTATCCACTGATGAGATTTCAATCCTCATAACTTAGTCATATCAACTCTGAATATTAATACATGAGCTCTTCAGGGGACAATCTATATCTATCCATAACAACTTCTCTATGTTTCTCTACCAATCTAATTGGAATCATCTATACCAATTAGATGGTATATAATTACAATGAACCAATAAAATTATAAAAAAAGAAAAATCTCTACCAGATGTGGCAAAATTAAATTCAACCTTATTTATGCTTTAATTATATAAAGCTATGTGTTGCTTATCTTGATTGCTTAAAAATTATTAAGTTGGCTTTGAAAAGAAAGCGTTAGCATTTTCATCTTTAGGAAAAATAGCTGAACACCTAGGAGCATATACATGCTGTTTATTGAGCCACAAGGCTTATTAAAAGCCTAATGTTTTTCAAACGCTGTAAGAATTCTCAACAAAATGCAGATTCAAATGGCGATACATCCTCAAATCATCCAGATGAGTGGAGACAGACACAGCAATAGTAATTATAATGTCCTGAGATCCATGATGTATGGGATTGTGAGAGAAATGATACTGCTTAGGTTGGCACTTTTCCCTAACAGGAATGTGACTGGCTGCAGAGACTAGAGTCAAATCCTGACACAGCACCTCTTCTGGTATGCTAGGGTTCTTGAAGAGAAGTTGCTGGTTGAGATTCACTGGAGAGTGCCGTCAACAGAGGCATGATTGTTCATATGTCTCTGTTAGAGCTGAGACCAGAAATATTCCCTATCCTGATTCCTAGAAAGTTTAGGTTGGCAGGCCCATCAGGGAGTTGGTGCCTGCCATGGTATGTTGGAATTTCTTTTCTTGTTTTCCAGGGTTACTACAAAGTTCAGGAGAAGGGGAAGCTCCTCAAACAGCCTATCATCATGAAGGCCACATTCCTCAGAAGAAAGAATGCAATAGGCATTTGGGGTGATATGATTATTGTTTGTATTCTTGGAATGTACCTTACAAATTTTTGAATATAATCTCCTAGTTGCATGGAAATATGAGTTATTTTGATAACTGAAAAAGCCCCACCCTGTATTTCCATATGCCTACAGAAAGAATGGTGTCACCTCTTTAAGAATCACTGTTACTAGGTGCTGAGGATATATCTCAGTGATAAAGCTCTTGCCTAGCATGTGCAGAGCTCTGGGTTCAATCTCCAGCAACACACACACACACACACACACACACACACACACACACACACACGCGCGCATGCAAGAACCATCATTACTATACTGTATCCATGGATATCAAATCCTCCCTTTTCTATAAAAGGAAAATATCTAGGAATCCACTTAGGTCTAGCAGTATTTCTATGCATTCCTATCTGGCTATACTCTTTAATATAGTTTATGGAAATTTTACTTAAAATACAATGTAGTGTTAAAATATGAATCATTTTACTTTGAAATAATTCAGTAGGCAGTAGGATACTATGTATATATTAATCTTTACTTTTAAGGTAAAAGCTATGTGTAGTCAGTTGTAGTAATGAGTAATTCTCACAAGAAAGATTGCCAGTTATCCTTATCAGAAAATCCTTTGGTAGGGGAGAGAGACAGAGAGATAGAGAGAGAGAGAGAGAGACAGAGACAGAGACAGAGACAGAGAGAGAACGAACACACAGAAACAAAAGCTTCAGTTACTTTTAGCATGTATCAGAACCAGAGGCTTTGCTAATTAACAGAGAGGCTAATAGAAAGGAGCCATCGGCAGTTCAATAAATGGTAGTCAATGTAATGGATGGGTTGTAATATTTTAGACACTGTCCATCTTTGCAAGAGGAATGGTGCCTTACAGAAAATTGACATGACAACCAGAACATGCCTAATACAAACACCAGAGACCTTTAAAGAGGGCAAAGATTTAACTACTGCACCACCACTTCCTAACTATGTTATAATGAAAGCATGCCTCAAACCAAATTCT
>PVLC010040946.1:0-13606 GCA_004027655.1 Graphiurus murinus
CTCTTTAAAAATCCAAAAAGGATCTAAAAGAAAGCCATGGCCCAAACATAAAGGCCTCTAATACACAACAGAACTTTCAGCAATTAATGCACTATAAGAAAAGGCAAACCAGATAATCAAGATGACAAGAACATCTGCTTTTAGAGTTTGGAGGTCAGAGACTCTAAACATAAAAGTAAATATAAAATAAAATCTTACCCCTGTGCTTATCTCAGTGGTGAAGACCATTTATGTTATCTTAATAATACCAGTAGGGTTTACTGGTTTTCAACTTTTAGAATTCCATATAGAGTTAATGCCTTAGAAGATGTATCTATTTAATTAGGATTAAAGAATAGACTGTAATGTTATCAGTCTTGGCAATGTAAAAGCAACTAGCTAACAGAAGGCAGGAATGGGAAAGGAAGAAAGGTGGATGGAGGAGTAGAGGACATTAAGGTCACCTTCGGACACAAGGAGAAGTCAAGAGATACCAAGAAAAGTTAGGGATATAGAGATTGAAATAAATAAAATAAAAAGGCACTCAATAGAAGAAATACACTGGGGAAGTGATAAAGTGAAGACAATAGATAATACATACACATTAAATTGGCATGTGTCACAGTGGTGAATAAAAAAGGTTCAAAACTGATAAATCAGCTGGGCATGGTGGTACCCATGTACTATGTAGGTGTAATCACAGCTACTCAGGAGGATGAGACAGAAGGACTGCATTTTTTTTAAAGCCAGCCTCAATTACTTAGTGAGGCCCTATCTCAAAATAAAAATAAAAAGAGCTGGGGATGTAGCACAGTGGTAGAGCCCACCTGGGTTCAATCCCCAGTAACACAATAAATTAACTAATTAATTAATTAAATTGATAAACCAGAAGATATGGACACTAATATACACACACAGACACACATGTGTTTGTGTATGTGGTGGACTTCTCTTATTCCTCAATTACCCAAAACTTTTTAACATGTTCTCCCCATTTTAATAGTTCCCTTAATTATTAATCCCACTTTCTCACAATAGAATGTGAATGGCCAAGATAAAGACATGGCCCAAGATCCACCAATCAGACCTAACTCAGCAGTGAACCACAGGAGGCAATGGCCTGGGCTGGGGGAGTCCATTTCCCTGGCTCAAGTATGAAACGTGCTCTTCAGCCGCAGGCAGCAGCAGCTAACCCAGTCATCTTGGCATCCATGCAATTTGCCCGGCATGCTAATGTTTTATGTTTGCCACTAAGAAACAAAGTAGAAGGCAAAGCATAACCACAGTGCTGACTCAAGCCTCAGAGAAATGCAATGCCGTACACATTGCCTCTTGGCGCAGGACAACCCATCTGCTCTGCTTTAGAAGTGTTTATTGCATGGTCCCCCCAACTTTGAAGCATTTGGCCCTTAACCCCATAACTCAACAGGCTCTGTCGTTCCTGGCTTCAGTTACAAACCTTTCCTTGCTCTCGTTATTTTTAGTAAGCATTTGTGGAGAATCCAATCCTTTCCAGAAATATGTATATGTTGCATTATAGCAGAAATGGCTGTATAATATATTACCTAGTGATATGGAAGTATCAGAAAAACAAAATATGGAAATAGTTAAAAATGGTCAGAGAGTAGGGAAAGGAGGAAAATGTGGCTTTGAATTAGAAGCTCTGCTACACTGTATTTTGTAGCCATGTTAAAGTATCACTTTAGTTTTTCAATCTCTTTTACTCCTGTACTCAAAAAAGAAAAAGATAACAAGAACAAACTATAATAACAATATTATTACAACATCATCAAGAATTCATAAAATATTGAAAGGTAAACTTAAGATGTAGGACAGTTAAGTAAAGAAATATATAATAGATAAAAATATAAAATATAAACAAGAAACAAACCAAGTTTCAGGAAGAAAAGCAATAAAACAACATATCAGGGAGTGTATGTTTTTGGAAGGACTGACTATCCATGACTGAAAAGGGTGGCCCCAATAATGAAGTAAATTAAAAACATAAATTCACTTCTTTTTTTTTCTTTTTTTTTTTTTTGCGGTACTGGGATTGAACTCAGGGGCATTCTACCTCCGAGCTATACCCCCAGCCCTATTTTTTATTCTTTATTTTGAAACCGGGTCTCACTAAGTTGTGGAGTGCCTCTCTGAGTAGCTGAGGCTGGCCGTGAACCCGGATCCTCCGGTCTCAGCCTCCCGAATGCTGGGATTACAAGCGTGAGCCACCACGCCCGGCTCATAAATTCACTTTTTAATGTTTATAGTTTCAATAAACATTAAAGTTAAATTATCATAGCTAGATGCTGCAAAACCAGAATTTTATTATAATAGGAAAAGGCAATAAAAATCTTACTGATTATAGCATAAGTGCCCCAATTTTATAAGTTTAACAGGAAAGAATAAGTTAAACAGACATCAAAGAAAAGAACAAAAAATAATCAAGAAGTTTAGGTTTTTTACATTATACCTCATATATTAAAACTATGAACACAATGAATATGATCTTTTTTTGGTATGAAATGAGGTAATGTTTCTTTCTCTTCACCATTATTCAGAACAACAAAAGCAAATAGTTTAAACAAAATGAAAATCTTGAGTCAAAATCAAATAATTCAAGATTATAAAAGGACACTTCAAAAATATATCAAATAGGATGAGAAGTAGAAAAACAAAATTATATAATTCAATCTTGCTTTTTATAGCTCAATGTAGAAAGATAAAAATAATAACATCGAAAGAGTTAGTATGGTTTGCTAGGTGTATACCATATTTAGGAACATCATACATATGTATAAACATACATGTGTGTATGTATGTCTCTATTTTAAAGCATTATACAAGCAGGTAAATGTGTAAGAAAATTCCTAGACATGTTATAAAACATGCTGCAAGCTGAAATTTTGAAGTATTTAATCAGTAAAACTCTTAACTGTTTTTAAAGCATGAAAAGTTTAATTATAACATAAATATTCTAATATGAGGCACTGTTTTACTATGATAATATCAGGGTTCAAGAATTTAAGACTTGACTGCCACTTATTAGTTAAGTGACTTACAAAAGTTTCTAATCTTTCTGGAGCTCAATTTCCTTCTCTCTAAAACAAAAATAGTAATTTCAGCATGTAGTATAACTGAAAGAATTAAATCGGAACATGCATGGTCTAAAAAAAAATCCTGGCACAAAGTAAATGTGATCGAAAGTATTACCCCTTCCCATAAATATATTTCTATTGCCAATATCTTTATACTTTTAAACTACATCTGAATCACATCACAAATCAGTTACTTCATCACATCTAAAAAATATTTGCAAATTCTGCACAATCTTTGCTTGAAAAGCTGCATGTTGTAATAAAAAAGTTAAGGCTCTAGAATCTGGCAATCTGGGTTAAAGCCAGCACTGCCCTTCTCTAGTTAGCAGTCATTTCCACCTTCTCCAAACCTTAGTTTTCTTGCCTATAAAGTAAAAACAATGGCCAAGTTACAACTGGAACTGCTGTGAATTTCAAAGGATATATGTCAACTGGGTATGGTGGCTCTCACACCTGTAATCCCAGTACTTGGCACCAGGCTGAGCTTAAGGCCATTCTCAGCATCTTAGTGAGACCCTGTTTCAAACTGAAAAATAAAAAGGCTGGAAGTGTAGCTCAGAAGTAGAATGGCTCTGGGTTCAACCCCCAGTAGAAAGACAGTACGGGGGAGGTGGGGAATCGATAAGCATAAGGTATATTTATGCTAAGTACTGTTAGATAAAATAAATTTTAAAAATTAGGTAAAAACCTATAGTTATTTTAATTTTCATTAAGACATAAATCATATAAAAAAACAGATCAGGTGGCAGGAGTGATATTCTCAGTGTATTTTTTTCCTATAGTAATTACCAGTTCCTCCTTTAATTTCTTTCACAGAAAAACCAAAGGCCATACTTTGTTTTTAAAGTTCAATAGTATCACTAAACAAACCAATAATGATCATTTATCTATGGTATTCTAAATATTCTTCACAACTATTGAAGATCTAGCAATAAACAAAATATACAAAACTCCCTAGCCTGAGGGGACTTAAGAGGAATTGGCCAAAACCCACCAGGCAAGGCAATAAATGTAGTAGTCACATCCCTCTATAGCATCCAAGAGCCTGAAATTTGTTCCTATTAGTACAATTAACTAGCTGTAATCATGACAAAGAAAATCCCATAGGAAGGATCACTTGGAAGTGTGGCCAAGTTGTCAGCATTCCTGTTCTGAAAAAGAACATGAGGTCACTCTTACCAGACAGGAGGACAATGTCCTACCTGTTTTCTTTGCAAGGCCAAACTATACCAAAAGCAATTCCAAAGAAAAAATTTGACTTACTCTCCTTTCTCCCTATGAAAAAAATACTTAACTCTACCCCAGATAAGCCTATAAGATTTTCTCATCATTTCTTAAATAGGTTTTGATATTAGAAGCTTATTTTAAACATGAAATATACACACAACATTTTTTTTTTTTTTTTTTTTTTTTTTTTGCGGTACTGGGGATTGAACTCAGGGGCATTCTACCTCCGAGCTATACCCCCAGCCCTATTTTTTATTCTTTATTTTGAAACCTAGTCTCACTAAGTTGCGTGCCTCACTAGGTAGCTGAGGCTGGCCACGAACCCGGATCCTCCGGTCTCAGCCTCCCGAATACACACAACATTTTTAACATACACCTTATTTAATGTCTACCATCAGGATTATAAACTACTCTCAACAATTAAATACAACATGCTAATAAACAATAATTTTAAACTCAAATATCCTTGTGCTGTCAAAGAGATATATAATTTGATCTGGTAACATTCTTTTATTACATGTTTTTATTCAAGGTTTAGAGAAGAGATTCCTAGTTTGTTGTTTTCAGTCCAATAGATCATCCATTGTTCTGATATGTAAATTAATTAAAATACTTAGGTCACATCATAATTCATGTCCTAGAATTAAACTACTGACATACTATTTAGTCAGAGCTATAACATAAAATACATTTAATTTACAATGGTAGGTCCCACTACAAAAGCCTACTGATATCAACATAATACTTGGCGTGGGAGAGGCCTCTAGTGGTTATCAGTGGTTACTGACTCCGATCCCACTCCCAATCCCTGCCTCAGAATGTTCTTGTTTTCAGTCTCCTCTCTTCTCTTCTCTTGTCTTCTTTCTTTCTTTCTCTCTCTCCTCTCTTCTCTCTCTCTCACGTGCACATGCATGCATACACACACACACACACACACACACACACACACACACACACACACAAAATCTCAAGTAAAACAACTAGTATTCAAACACTGAATTATTCAATTAATAAAAAAAATTTTTTTAAATATATACAACTGGTACTTAAGAATTAGGGATTCTCTACAAGCAAATACAACTTCTCCATGAAACCAATTTAAAGTCATGCAGTACAAAGTACAGAACCTATATACAATTTTGCTAGTATTAGCAATCTTAGTTTTTAAAATTAAATTTATGCTAGTCTAAATCCTATGATTTTTTTAAAAAAAATCTAAATTTTACAAAATTAAGAGTTTAATCTCTAATTTAATTTATGGAACCTCCATATTGGTCTTCTAAACCTGTTTTCCACTATTAAAAAATACAGTGATTAAACCAGGTACAAATGCAAAGCAACTTTGGGCCTTTTTATATATAAATGACTATAATACACATCCAATTATAAAGGTTTAACTCCATCCCAGTTCCACTCCTAAAATATCCCTTTTTGTTGTTGTTGTTGTTTGGCTGAGACCCCTCTAGCCCCAAAACCCCCACATCCCTACCCCACTGTGCCAGTCTTTTACCTGTCTTACCTCTGTCCAGCCCCCAGTGAAATCATTTATAGCAAGAATGGAAATAGTATGGTAAAAAGACAGGAGGAATCTTAAATCTAGGGACACTGAGTGATCCCTCTCAACTGTGGTCATTCCCTCAAGCCACAGCTGAATCACTTCAGGCTTCACATTGCTGTATCTCTGAGGCCTTGCCCTGCTCCTGTGATAGTCTAATCTCCAAATACTCTGAGACTACTGGTACCCCAATATCTAACCAAAGAAGAACCATTTCCACCTAAGGGTGTGTCTTATCATCTGCTATATAGCTTATGTTTAAAAGAGAAAGGAAAGGGTAAGAGAAAGCACTGGAGAGAAGAATAGACAGAATATGAAGATTCTTTCTCTAACATTTCCTAATTTTGTTAAAATTTTAAAATAAACACACACACACACACACACACACACACACACACACACACACACACACACACACACACCTTCCCATGAATCTCAGGAAAGTAAGACATTGCTTTTGTGGGCAAGGAGCGGAAGTCATGAGACAGGATCGTGTGCCACATGTATGAACAAAGGAAAAGGCTGATCCAAAGCTATACACAACAGTTAGGATCCTACCAAAAATAACTGGCCCAGGCTGATCTCTTCCAGCTCAAATTCCCTAACAAGTACCCACCTGTGCTACAGACAAGGAAATGAGAAGAGAAAAGACACAGAAAAGCATGAATTGATAGAACAAGGTTTGATCAGTAAACGTGTTCTTGATTCATGAGAAAATAGTACAAATCTTCTCTGGCCAATGTACAAGTCTCACTTAAAAAGTTTAGTTACCTGAGCCGGGCATGGTGGCACACGCTTGTAATCCCAGCATTTGGGAGGCTGAGACCAGAGAATCTGAGTTCGCAGCCAGCCTCAGCTACCTAGTGAGGGCCTCTGCAACTTAGTCCTGTTTCAAAATAAAGAATAAAAAATAGGACTGGGGGTATAGCTCGTAGGAAGCATGCCCCTGAGTTCAAGTTCAATCCCCAATACTGCAAAAAAAAAAAAAAAAAAAAAAGTTAAGTTTAGTCATCTGGATCCCAAGTATATCTAGGTAACAATGTGACAGCAAAAATAAAATTAAGGCTTAAACCCATAAAAACTAAGTACAGAAAGTAATCAAAGAAATAAATGGCCATATACCTCAATAAATATAAATGTCTTAATATGTTGTAATAATCCATGCTCGCCTGGACTGAATTATTTTTAAAATATGAAAATTGCATGCATTACTTTTTCCTTGAGAAAATATAAGTGACTTTAGATATATTGACATTCAAAAGGTTAAAAACTTTGTAAAGCTGCTATACAAAACAGTAACTCTCATCTATGCAGAAAATATAGTTATCCATTGAAACTCATTTCTTAGAAATTACAGTTGAAGTTTACTATAGAGTCAATCTCACTTTGTCTTTCAGAGAAGACATTGGTCCTATTCTAATGAAAATTCAAATGAAAAATGTCTATTCCATTAGGAAAATGAACAAGTGTTAAGAAAACTAAAGTGTGAGGTCAAAGTAAAACTTAAGAAAAGTAAATATTACAACTTAAAATATAGTAGTTGACTCACTCATAAAGCAACACGCTAGTTACTTTTCAAGCTTTTATATAACTATTAAGAATAAGAAAAAGCACCAAACTCAAAACAGTTTAATATTACAACAGTCTATACAGCACTTTGTCAAATTTTCTCTCACCAACATTCATGATAATTTTTCAGCAGGTACTTCTGGAGCACCAATTCAACACTAGGCATTGTTACAGGTACTGGGAATTTAGCAGTAGGCCCACAGACAAAAATGCTTGCCCTCAGAGAACTTACCTTCTAATGGGGGAAGAAAGACCAATAATATAAATAATAAAATAACACTGTTCAGTCATTCTAATCACTATGAGGAAAAAGAAAGGTGGAAGAAAGTCTTGGTAAGAGGAAGAAGAGTAAATAATAAATAATTTGGTCCAGGAAGTCCTTAATGAGACACTACTTGTGTGTCCTTAATGAAACACTACTTGTGTAGTGACCTAACAGAGTGAACCACAAGGATATCCAGAGAAGACATATTTCCTAAAGGATACTTGGGAAGTGGGGTGTGGCATGTGGTGAGATCAGGTAATCCTTGTGGACCTTGGGAAGGAATTTGACTTTTCCACCAAGTTGCATGAGAAACTACTGGGGCCTTTCAAGACTAAAAGGGATACACTGTGACTCATGTTAGACTCTGTCTATGGCAAAGGAAGGTCAGAAGCAAGAGAATGTAGTTAGGAAGCAATGGTCAAAGCCCAGGGGAGAAATGCTAGTGGTTTTTCATCAGCATCAAAAGTAACCGCAAGACAAGTGGTGGCCACATTTTGGACATACCAGGTAGTTTAGTAGTCAAAGGCAGCAGGATCTACTTTGGCATCAAATGTGGGGAGGCAGGGCATAAGAGAAAGAGAGAAAAAAATCCCAGGGTATAAAAGCAAACTCATGTTTATTCCAATAATTAGCATAATTTAATCTTCAATGGAAGTGCAAATATGTCCAAATTAGAAATGTTAGTTTTCTCTTCTCAATAAACCTGAAAGTTGCCTACCATCTATAAATTGTCTTTTTATTTTTCTTGGAGTTGTATGTAATTTGGCTTTAAATTAAATGACAGAATCCTTGGTTTCTTCCAAAACTTGTCATTCTCCTGCCAAAATCAGGATCTTATTTTTCATAGACAGCTTTTCTGAATTTCCACCCATTTAAGACAAATCTTCCTTTCAAGCAGCACCTCAAGAGCTCCCTCTGCCCGGTCACTGCTTCCTTAATATTACTGCTCACATTTTTAACTCATTTGAATGTGGTCTGTATCTCAGCAGGAAAGTCCATTAACACTCACAACCTTAACCACTGTTCTCACTCCTGGGATGACCAGGGAGAAAGCAACTCCACTTCTGAGCTCCTGACTCACATCAGTGAGAAAGCAGAGCTGAGTTATAAAGAGCAACTGAACAAAGGGTGTGGGCAGAGGTGAAAGACAAAAGAAACTCCTCCTGGGTACAGCACACCAAGGCTCTCCCTTGAGCTGATAGAAAGGTACGCTGTAGACTTATCTGATATGCTTGGGACCAGAAGTGTTTCAGATTTTGGAATAGTTTGGATTTTGGAATATTTGCATAGACTTTAATTGTTAAACATATACAATCTGAAAATCCAAAATCTGAAAAAAAAAATTTTGGCAGTTTTAAATTTCAGAGCATTTAGAATTTGGAATTTTCAGATTAGAGATGCTCAATCAGTCAGTGATACAAAATAATTCTTCTGACCTTGTCTTTTTTTCTTTTGGCTGAAGTAGAAGATACATATAAAAAAAGTGAAACATCACACTATATCCCATAGGCATGTGCAATCATCATGTGTCAAAAAGGTAAAAGTACTAAGAATGAGTGTTCTCAATTTTCAAAACCTGAACTTACTAGAACCAGCACCCAGAACAAGAAACTCTTACTGGCAACCCATATTCCTCACACCAATGATTAATTACCTTCGAAGTAATTACTGTCCCATAGTGACATAGTGACATACATACACAGCAGTTTTGCCTATTTTTGAACTTTATATAAATAAAATCACACATTACATACTTATATACCTGCCTCCTTAAGTTGTATTTGTGAGATGACTATACATTGTCTTGTTGAAGTTTTAGTTCATTCATTCTCATTGCCAAATAAAACTCTATTTACTTATTATCTATCCATTCTCTGGTTTTTGAGTATTTAAGTATTTCAGTGTGGGACTATAACAAACAATGTGCCGATGAACATGTTTACAGTCATCTTTTGTGCATTTCTGTTGTGGGTATACATGAAAATGTATGCCCATATATACGTGTGTGTGTGTGTGTGTGTGTGTGTGTGTGTGTGTGTAATTGCTGGGTTATAGGGTTTAGGGAGATACTGATAATTTTCCAAATAGGTTATGCCAATTTATAGTATCAACAATAATATATTAGAGATGGGTTGTTTCTCATTCTTACTGACATTTAGTGCTTTAATTTGCATTTCCTGATGACTAAAGAAATTGAGGAACTTTCCATGTTTATTGACCATGTAAATATCTTCCCTTGTGAAGATTATTTGTGAAGTACCTTCTCAAGAATTTTACCCATGTTTCTACTGGGATGTCTGTATTTTGGTTTCAATTACAAAATATGAAGTATTTCATATTTTAGGATATGTTTCCTTGAGTTTCTCTAAGCCTATGAGTTTTCTACTCTCTCACTAGTACATTTTTTATAAATAACTTTTCTTAATTTTAATGAAGCACAATGTTACCAGCCCTTCTTTTCAATGTTAGTGTTTTCTTAGTGCACATAATCATAAACACATTCACACCCAGCACAGTACAGCTACTCAGAAGGTTGAGGCAGGAGAATCACAAATTAAGAGGCCAACCTGAGCAACTTAGTGAGATTCCATCCCAAAATAGAAAATGAAAAGGGTAGTAAAGTACCTTTGGGTTCAATCTCCAGTACCAAAAATAAGCAAATACATAAATAAATAAGTAAATAAATAAATACATCCACCTATGTCTTCTCTCAAGAGCTTTATCATTTTTTGTTTCACAGTTAGATCTGCAATCCACCTGAAACTGATAGTTGTATGGTAAGGGTTTAAAAAAAATTCCTTTAAATTTGCCCAAATGAATCAACATCATTTACTGAATAAAATGACCTTTTTCATTCTAAATTGCAATTTTATCACCTTTGTCCTGAATCCAGTAGATCGGTTTCTGTGTATCTTCATACATTGCGGCCCTATAACACATCTTTACATTCAGTAATTAAGTCCTCCAAATTTGTTTTTGTTTTTTTTCAAGGTTGCCTTGGCTATTCTTGGCCTTACAATTGATTAATATGGTATAGAATTGACCATCTCTGATCAGAAGACCTGAAATGTGAAATGCTCTGAAATCTGAAACATTTTAAGCAACAAGAGGCTCAAAAGTTTTAGATTTCAGGTTTCAAATTTTTGAATTAAGGATGTTCAGGTAAAGTCTATGCAAATACTCCAGAACCCCAAAACACTAAAATTTGAAACACGTTGGATCACAAGCATTTTGGATAAGAGATACTCAACCTAAATATGCTTCAGTTTATTTGGATTGCTAATTTCCCTGAAGAAGATTTTGTGATTTCTGTGTAAACTTCTGACACATGTATCCCATATTTATTCCTGATCTCAAAGAGAAAGCTGTCACATTTTCACTAGAAAATATAACTTATGCTGCAGGCATTTTATAGCTACTCTTCATCAGAATAAGAGAACAAAACATTTTAATCATAGATATTCATTTTAACAAATGCTTTATCATGCATTTCATGATAATCATGTATTTCATGATAATCATCAGATGCACTGGGATTACCACCACACTGGGCTTTTCTTGTTTTCTATTAATTTGGTGAATTATATCAACTGACATGTGAAAATTTGTGAATGTTAACTATGCTAGGTTCATAAGAAAAGTTTGTCTATATTTTTCCTTTATTATGCTCTCCTAAAGAGGTTTCATATAAAGATTAAATTGTTCTTATAAAAAGAACTCCGAAGTTTTCCCTGCAGGTTCCACTCTGTATAAGAGTTTGTAAAGGAATTGTGTTTTAAAGAACTCACCAGTAAAGTCATATGAGCCTGGGGTTTTCTTTGTATGCAGGTTACTGAAAATGTATTTGACTTCTTAGATAATGACATTTCAGGTTTTCTAATTGGTCTTTTATTAATTTTAAATAATTTGTATTTTTCTAGCAATTTGTCCATTTTACCTAGAACTCATTTATAAAATTGTTAGGATTAATCTTTTTGCATTAATTTTGATTACTTGTATTTTGGGGTTCAGATCTATCATTTTACAGCCTAGTTTCAATTGAGCCACCTGTTCTTATACATATTTTCTCTTTTTTTTTAGATTAACAAAATATTTCTATTAACTTATAGCTTTCTTATTAACTTGTTAGATATGATATTCTGTCAGTTACAGTGGGGGTTATAACATGCATTTGACAATAATCTAATAGAAATGTTACATTTCATTAATATTTCCAGAACAAATGAACAGTTAAGTTCTTACCATTGGATACACTTTTTTGTTAGTTTGAAATATTTTAGTTTTATAATACCCCTGGGCAACATTCCCTAACTCTGCTGCTTTGTGTCCAAATAATGTTTTTTTATATATAATTTCCAAACAATGCACCAAGGCTAAGCAAAAAGCATGAATTTCCAACTAATAGGCTTTTTTTGATTAAGCATTCCAAAAGATGCATATTAGTATTGCATTTCACACATAATGAATAAAGCTGAAGAATCAAATATTGTCCTGAGACAAAAACAATTGAAAACATTGAGATTAAACACCATTTCAATTTCTATAGAATTCATAAAGATGAAGAAAAGCTTACCTCTAGTTAAACAAACCAACAAAAAAGCCCTCATTTTAGTGTGATTATTTGGCTATAAGGCCCTCTTTTTGCAAATAATCTCTATATCCTAAGGGGAAAAAAAAGCTAAGTACCAAAACTTTTCTCTTTTGATACATGAAAGGAAAGCAGGAGATGTACCACAATCAGCAATGAAAAGAGTCACAAATAGACCCAAAGTAATCAAGACATGACAAGCTGGCTTTCGCTATCACAATTGGAGGGTCATCAAACTAGAAAAGTAACCTGATGAAAGCATCCCTACACAAGGCCAAGAAAATGAGGCTAACAATCAGAGGTCTGCTGCATCACTTTATCATGCAGTGAAGGGTTCCAGCCTCCTCTTTCATCTTTCCTAGTAGGATGGAGCCCAAGGAACACTGGATCTACATTCCAGGATAATGCAAAGATGCAACCAGCAAATCTAGTAAAGGAGGGAAAAGCAAATTGATATAAATAAAATAATGTCCACCTTCTTTCTTCCTCTATCTCTCCTCTCTGTTTATATGGTTACCAACTTGGGGTGTTAATATATTTGTGTTTTACTGTCAGCAGCTACAAATCTATTTAGAATGCAAAAAATATATATATTATATAAAGTCCCAAAAGTCCTTTTCCTGACCACATATCAGAACACTCCGCCACTATATGGCAAAACATCATATCCACATTTACCATCTCTACTAACAATATAAATCCAAGTAGGAGGCACAAGTTGCAAGCAAGAAGCAAGCTGCAGTTTAACCATAATTTGGAGTATTTGGCTACTTGAGAGAAAAGCCAATGTCTGACTTGATTTGAAAATGTCTGCAAAAAGCATTAAATTATTTTCCTGTAGTTATGAATAATTCAACCTGAAATACTACTCGTAATTGTGGCAACTATGAATATAAGGGCTTAGGATATTGTTGAAACCATCTGTAACCATGTCAAGTATTTTGATGATGTCAATGAGTCCACAAAAATACTATTATAACAGGTCTTAAATCTTCTACTAAAATTATAAAACAATCTTCACCTAGAAACACCCTATGCCACATTTTACAGCAGTGGTATCTGCATATTATTTTCATGTAGCTAACATCAGAAATATCCTATAAAAGCTATGAGAATGCCAAAGCTCTAAAAAAAAAAAAAAAAATCAGTGAATTTGCAATTCTGTACATCTTAGGACTTATTTGTTACAATAGCAAATTCATAACAAAATATGCAATTGTTACCTAGACTTCAGTAGATGAGGCAATCACAGAAAAAAAAAAGCTTAGCCTTTATAATGCATCAGTATGAGACCAGATACTCTTAAAATTAATCTAGACATTAATATA
>PVLC010040947.1:0-13604 GCA_004027655.1 Graphiurus murinus
ACACAATCATAACAAGGTCACTCACTGAAGTGAACCTTAGGGGGAGGGAGGGGGAGGGAACGGGAATGGGGAGGGAATCGGGGAAGGGGTCAAATGAGAATTGTGTGCAAATATGTTGTTAACAATTTGTACTTAACAAAGATGTACGCTATATTGCACGAATTACTACAATAAAAATTAAAAAATTAAAAAAAAAAGACTCATAAGATGAAAATCTAAAAATGTGAAAAAAGTTACATTTCAAGATAAGGGTGAGGAAAGATTTTAAGTGTGTTGAATCATGTTCCAAAACTGTGTGTCCTCAAATCAGGTTTGTTAAGTACTTATTGGCATGTGGCATTGTATCAACTTTGCACAAATACAACTTGAAGATGAGCATGGTAGCACACACCTGTAATCCCAGTACTTGGGAGGCTGAGACAGGAAGATCCCAGATTTGTAGCCAGTGTCAGTAACATAGTGAGACTCTCAGCAACTTAGCAAGACCCTGTTTCAAAACAAAAAATAAAATAGGGCTGGGGTTGTAGCTCAGATGTAGAATGTGTTTGGGTTTAATCCCCAGTAACACACACACACACACACACACACACACACACACACACGCACAGACACACTAAAGTAAAAAAGCAACTTGATCCCCAACCCCCTGAGAATAGGTCCTGCCACTCCAGAAATGACTTGCAACTACAATACATGCCAATCCTCTCTCTTCCCCAGTTAGGGTTTCAAATCCTTTACCTAACTCCAAAAACCCAGGATTCCAGGAACACAATAATCAAGACAGAGCAGAGAAAAATGTAAAACTTAAACATGAGATGATTAGATGCTGAAATCACAAGCGGCCTATCCACAGAATGCTGAAAAGTGATTCAGTAAGCATTTTATTCCACATAGCTTTGAAAATGAAGTCTGTTTGCCTCTGTGTTCACAATTCCACAATACATAAGAGGAGAAAAGCACCCAACTCTTTTGCAAACTGGAAAAGGAATATACTCACATTTCTTCCCATTCAACAATAGCTCAGAGGCAGCTAAGGAGATTTTCTTCCTTTCCCTGAACTCCCAGAAGCATCCATTCTCTACCAGGGTCTAGCCACGAAAATTTCCACCCAATTTATGTTTTTTTTTCAGACAGATGAAAATGGTTTAGTAATGGGAATTGCCATAAAACTTATAATTACAGAATCTGCGACAGTCAACATCATAATGGAGTGTTTGTTTAAATCAAATATCCATTGACTCTCTGAAGATAAATTATGTCTTCCATATCCTATTTTCCCCAAATGTACTAAGAGCATTTGTGCACAACAGTGGTTCATCTGTCTTGCTCTGGCACACCAGCTAACCTGGCTGCAGCAAAGTAGCCTCCTGTTGTGCTGGTTCCAAGGATCCATCACCCAATACCAATGCCTAAACCCAGCACCTCCCTTAAAAGAACTAACCCATTCTCCTAAGACCTTCAAGGAGACCAAATATCTCATCTAACAGAAACACCCAGGGCAGGCTAAGGAGCAAACCAGGCTACCCCCATGTACATGATCTTGAGATAATCCCACTTTCCTCTGCCTTAGTGTTGGTATCTGTCAAGGGAGTCAAGGTGTTGACTGAGTCTGAGGTCTAAGTCCTCTAACATCCTGTGACTGTAAATCAGAAGGAAAACTAGGATATGAAGTGAGGTCATGCTCAAACCCTTAGACAAAGTTGATTCTACATAGTTTATTCCCTAAAGAAGTGGCGCCAAAGTCCTTGATGGAAAATTTCATGAGAAGGCAAAGAGACTTCCTCTCAAAAATCTCTCCTTTCCCCTCCCTTCATGTGTGTGTGTGTGTGTGTGTGTGTGTGTGTGTGTGTATGTGTGTGTGTCTAAGAATTGATCCCAGGGACATTCTCCCTCCAAGTTACACCCTCAGCTGCATTTTATTTATTTACTTATTTATTTTATTTATTTATCTATTTTGAAACAGGCAGGGTCTTGCTAAGTCACTGAAGCTGACCTCAAACTTGCAATCCTCCTGTCTCAGCCTCCCAAGTCCTGGGATTACAGGAGTGCACTGCTGCACCCAGGTTCCTCTATTCTTTATTCTAGCTGATGATGGGAAATGTGCTTTAAAGCTTGAAGACACTTGTGAAAAAAGGTAAGAACCATTTTTGTTCTCCATCCTATTGTTAGCCAAGTGTTAATTGTTCCCACAGGACAAGGGTGTTGAGAGGATTCATTATTTAATCTCTGTGAAGGGCTTTGAAGAGAAAGGATGCTATACATGGTGTTAAGTAGAATTAGTGCTGGACCAGTCTTCACACGAAACAATGAAAGGACCAGAATAAGAACACCTTTCAAGATCTGTAATAACAAGAGTGGAGAAGGGAAGTAGGGTGAGTGTATGGGGCTAAGTTGGAAATTGGAAAAGCAAGGAAACCCAACCAAGGAAGATGAGGTATTAATCAAAGCATCTACAACAAAGCACTTGAAAGTGCACTGGATTTGAAGTGGATTTGAAGGCAGACGTGGGGAAGGTGAAGAGGAAGGGACCTGAAGCCTGCAGATCAAAACCCCCATGCTGTGAAGGAGCAGGAAATGGGAGCCAGGGTTTTCATGGGAACCATATAGAAGAACAGCTTTGTGTCGCATTCTCCCGAGCCTTCTGCACATCTCTCCTTCAAAGAGCGACCTGTTTGCAGGGACCACTGCCCTGTAACCTGTAGCAAGGAAGATTTCTACAATGGGTTCATCACTCAGATCTCAGGAGGAACCCCATGTCACTGGAAAAACCCAAGACCCATTAAAACCAAGCAATGCAGGCTGCTCCCCCTACAGAGAAAGAATAGCTTTCCCTCTCATCACAGCAAAAAAGTCATAAAGCTTGGACCAGGCAACCTAGAGAATGGACCATTTATCCTACCAAATCAGACCAAGAGCAATAAAATGCTGGTTTGCTTCCAGGAGATTTGGGGGAAAGGCCTGAGGCTAGAGCTGTTCTTTAGAATGAATGTGTTCCTTCTGCATTTTGGATGTTGCCAAGTGCCTCGGTCACCTGAGCTACAATCCTGGCAACTGTTTTCATTGCACCTTTGTAAAGGAGTAGGCAGTGGCAGCAAACTCAGAATCGCCTCCACTCAGAGCAGGCTCCGCTGTTCCATGCTCTCATTTTGCACAGGATGATACAAATGTCTAATTGTTCAACACACTTCATCCAGTATTGGTAGATGGTCCACGAAGAGTTCTAAGTAAGTAAGCACCCTAGGAATGGCTAATAGTTTTCAGTCAACTGAAATTCTCCCCTAATCAGAAAAAAAGAGACTGTGTAAACACTTCAGCAAGATGAGTGGGACAGTTTACTAAACTGTTGTCCCTTTTACAGGACATACCTTGAAGGATTGTTAATATCTGGGCTAGGAAGAAGCAGAGGATAAACTCTAGTATACTTCTACCTGTAAAACAGTGGATACTTTTGTTTTATTTCATTTTGTTTTATTGGCACTGGGGGTTGAACCCAGGGGCATCCTACTTACAAGCTTCACTCCCAAACCCTTTTTTGTTTTGTTTTGTTTTGAAACAGTCTCACTAGTTTGCTAAGAGTCTTGCTAAATTGCCAAGACTAGTCTTGAATCTATGACCCTCCTGTCTCAGCCTCCCAAGTACCGGGATAGCAGGTATGTGCCACCATGCCCAGCTTGGAGAAGTTATTAAGACATGGGGTTTTCATTAGCAAAGTGGAAATTATCACAATGTCTACTTCATGGAATTGTAATTAAATGAACACAATCCTGGCATTCAATAAATGTTCCTTTTATTGGTATTTTATTTTAATTTATTGTTAATTTTATCTGCTATGGTGTGAATGTGGTTTGTCCCCTCTGAAACTTGTGTTGGAATTTAATCTCCTTTATGAAATATTGAGAAGTGGGATGAAGTGTGATCTCTGAGAGGTAATTAGGGCTTGGTCCTGAGGATTAATTCATTCATACAATTAAATGATTAATGGATTAATGGGTTGTCTCCAGAGTGGGTCTGCTATAAAATCCAGTTTGGCTGGGTCTCTTCCAGCCTTTTTCTCACTATGTAAGTCCCTGTACCATTCAGGACTCTTCCAGCAAGAAGGTGGCCATTGATGCAGCCCCTTGACCCTGGATCAAAACTATGGGCCAAAATAAACCTCTTTTCTTTCTAACTTACCCAGTCTGTACTATATAGTTACAGTTACTAGCAACAGGAAACAGAGTAAGACAGTATCTTTATTTAGGAAAAACATGAAAATTTAGTTCCAATCTTCCTGAAACAAGTTTTTATTTTTCCATGTTCCCTTATATATTTTTATCCTTAAATATATTACACAGTTATAGTTACACTGTAGACACAACTTTTTTGTTTTATATTGCAATTTAAAATCATGTTATAAATGCTTTTTCAGTTTATTTCATTTCCCTATGTTTATAGTATTAAAGATTCCATCATGTTTATTAAGTCAGAATGCCATAGGTTAATTAAAAGTTCCCCCACTGGGGAATGTGGTTGAGTGGTAGAGACACTGAATTTGGAGCCTGAAGACCTGGATTTTTCATTTCCTCTTTCAAAGTTCATGCATGTTCAAGCGCTTTGTTGTAAATCTTTTAGATTCATGTCCTATTTCTTTGTGGGGTTTCCCTACTTTCACAAGTAAGTAAAACTTTCCAAACTCCACTACTCACTTTAGGCGCAACCTTGAGGAAATCACACCATCTCTCTAAGCAGGTTTCCTCATTTATAAAGTAGGAGAAATAGAGCACTTACCTAGAGAGTTGTTGTGAAGATGAACAGAGATGCTATGAAAGAAAAGGCCTTGTGAGCTATAAATTAGTACACCCCTGTATGTTAAAAATACATCCATGTATTTTATAACCTTCTCTTTCTTTACATGGTTACCTTGGTATAATTTCCCAAGGAGAAATCACTGTGTCCAAGAGTATGTCCATTTTTATGGCTCATGATAGATATGATTTTTTTAAAAATTGGGAAAGATAGTCTTTGCCATCCATAAGGCACAGCCTTTGCATGCAAAGCGAACGCTCATACACTTGTGCTGGCCTGGATTTATTCACCCTATTTGCAGCCCGTCTGCACTAGAGGGACAAGCGCTAAAGAGAGAGGCAGAAAGGGCAACCTCCAAGGGCAGGCTCCAGAGCAGTGTTCCTAGGCAGGATGGAAATTAAGAAAACTGAGTTGTCCCAGCCAGGTTCACCAGTGCCCAGAAATACTTCTGCTCAATGCAGCTCTCTTTTTATACCTATTCATCTTTTTTTTTTAAATCATACTCTCAGTAAAAGTTCTTTTGAACTGTCCAGTGGCCTCTCGGGGGTCAGGGAACTAAGAGGGAAAGGGGCCATGTCCTCCTCGAGTGGCGCTACGCTGATGGGGTCCGTGCATGGTCAGTGCAGTGCATGATCAGTGTGCGGTGGTGGCCCAAGCACAAGGAGGCCTTGCCAAGCCCATGGAGCACCAGCCAGGGACCAGGAAGACACTCAGGAGAACAAACATCAGAGGCCAGTGTCACCTCTGTGGTGGGAGATAGTAGCTGACAGACAGCACTCAGACCCACAACAAAGACTGTGAGTCAGTTACCATCAAGACTGGTCTCACAGATTCTCATCTAAATGACTATATGTCACACACATTCTAAATCACAAGGACAGGGCACCATGCCAAGCTCCCATCCCCTCTAGCCCATGAAATGATCTTTCCAATCCAAACTTCACTTCTGCGCTAGATATACCTTATTTCAATTGCGTTATGGAGCTTATCAGAAGTGCAGGGCATCCCTAAGAAAGTGAGAGGCCTGTGAACATGGTGATCAGTCAAGACACACTAAGAAACTTCAGGGGAAACTTCAGGAAAGTTCCTTAACTCTCTTGTCTTGGCCTTAGTTCTTTATTTATTAAAAAAAAAAAAGTGGCTACTCCAAACTTCCCTGGCCAGATGCTCAAAAACTCTTTAAACACTCAGAATTATGTTACTAAACACATTTTTCTAAAAACCAACATTTGGAATGCAATGCCTGTTTTATGTTACCACTTAAAAGATCTGCATGCTCATACATATTAAGTAAACAACATAATAACGACATTTTGGTTTTCATTGTTCTTCCCATGAAATCTCTAACTTAATTTAGTAGTGTTATGGACACAAGGAGTCAAGCTCTGGTTTCAATTACCAAAAGAAAACTCTCAAATGCAGACAGAGGATCGTCTGAAACCCACTTTGACTCCAGAATGCAGCAGCCTAGAACATCACCTCACCATGTTTGCAATGAAAAACAAAGAAATTGTTCATAAATTGTTCCCCCCCCCCAGAGAATAGCTGCAGCAAAACCACAAAGATTTTTTTTTATGACCAATTTCATGTCTTATAATTTCAACTCAAAATCCCTATCTCCCTACCTCATTTCTCTTAAGCCCAGACATATACGAGTATACAATGGAACTCTATAAATAAATGTCAAGTTAAATCTCTGAGACCCATAGTCCATCCTCACAGATTAATGTCCGTAAACCATCTATAAGCCATGGAAAACTATCTGCTCCCCATCTTAATCGCTCTCATATTATTAAAGCATTGTACAGATGTCTCCATCAAATTGTACATCCCACTAATTGCGGGTAGAAGGGAAATTCTGGTCAATGGGGCATAAATACAAATTTGATAGGGAAGGTATTTGCATTTTCCAGTCAAAGTTGATCAATCTTTCCTCTCTCCCTCTTTTCCCTCTTTCGTGTCCCTTCCCTGACATGGTGTCTCGAACTACAGCAGCTATTTTGTAACCAGGAGGAAAAAAAATATGAAAATTGAAAAGTCACCAGCTTTAACACCACTGAGCCATTGAACTAAAGCTGGCAATCACTATTTCAGAGTTTCTTGAAATCTTGAAATTGATTTGTTTGTGAAAAAACAAATTTTGCTTAAGCCCCTGTATTTGGACTTTGACAACTTTTCTTTCCCTCAAGATGCTTCAGTGCAAACGCTTCAAGAGAGACGTGCTTACTCTTACACAAGCTCTAGTTACACCAAACCTCAGAATGACAGCAGCTACCCTCCATAACCCTGGTTACCTTGGATCCTGACCATCAACAAACACAAGTCACGTAAACACGCGTGCAAACTCACCAGCAAGTAACTTAGATCTATTTGTAAGATTAAGAAAAAGCAGTCAAACTATATCAGGAATCTACCACCATAGCATTCTTCAGGGGAAAACAAGTCAATTACTTATGGAAGAGAGAAAGAAAGGCAAAGAAGAGAGAATGAGAATGAGTAACAAAATGCCTGTGTGTCTTCATAATGAATTAGCACCATAACCGAACACAGTCATTGTTCCTTATAGACTCTGAAGAGTTTCTGGAGAGAAAGCATTTAAAGCACTTAACCAGTTTTGTTTATTTTCACTCTGTATGTCCACTGGAGCACCCTCATCTCCTTCCTCCTTAGCCTCTCTCCTCTCCCTTTCATCCCTCTCTTCTTCCTTCCCCATCCTCTTTAATATCCCAATGCCTTTATGATATTTATATATGTCGAATCTTAGAGTCTTTGAGTTGGGAAGAGTTATGTTCTTCTAATCCAAACTAATTATTTTAAGAACCTCCTCTAAGCCCCTCATTAAATATGGTCACTCTGCCTCTGCTAGAATAACTCCTGCCTATTCTGCTCAGGGAAGCCACATTCCACTATTCACAAATCCGCTCTCTTGAACTGCCTCCAACCCCCCTTAATGGCCACTGGAATGACAAGGTGTAAACCTAACCCCAGGGTTGCATGACAGGCTTTCAAAGGACCTTTGAAAAGTCCTTTGCTACAAATCTCATTTCCTTTCAATTCCATGGCTTGTTGATACATAGCATAGGCATAGCACTGGGAACTAAATGAGGTGACGCACACAGAGCAGACTATGGTATGGCAGGAATACTCTGTATATGTTCCCCCCCACGTCCACACTTTTACCTGGTATCTGTTGCTCATGTGAAAGTCTATGTCTGGAGATCTAGCTCAGTGGTACAGCTCATGAGACCCTAAATTCAATCTCCAGCAGAAGGGAGGGAGGGAGGGACGGACGGACGGAGGGAGGGAGGGAGGGATGGAGGGAATTCCAGTCTTGATTTTCTCAATCAAAATTCACAGATGAATTTTGTTCTACATACACATCTATTCTTATTTAATTTGCTTGCCAACTAAAACTGTTAAGAATATATGATTATATACATGTAATTAAATTGCATGAAACTATACACGCATACACAAATAGGTGAATGTAAAAATGGTTGAATCATGAACAAATAAGGCTTTAATGCATATAAGTGTCAATTTTCTGGTTTTAACTTTGTACTGTAGTAATACAGGATGTTACCATTGGGGAAATCTAAGATGAAAAGGTACATACATAGGATCACTCTGTACTTTTTGCAAATCACTATATGTCTGTAATTATTTCAAATTTTTAAAAAATTCATTAATGTTGTTGAGTAGCCCAGAAAGCACCTACAACCACACTGGCTTTTTTGGTATCTCCAGCATACCAGTAACCCATAATTGTTGTGGGTTTTACTTACATGAATATTTCTTATCCCAGGTTTTCTCATCTGTCATTGTATACTTGAACTTTTTTAAAATGCAAATCTTTGATTTATCTCTTTTATATTTGACTTGTCATTTTAAACTCAATGTTCTGGCCTGTTGAGATCTTGAATCTTGATTCTATTATCTAGGGAATTAAACACTCACCTTGACCTCTCTACTCTCTGAAAATATGCGAATCAGATCTTCTATCTCCGCCAAGGCCAAGGAAACCCAGGTTGACAAGGATCCATTAATCAGCGCTTCGTGTATGTTCACTGAGTGAACTATAAGGGGCTTTGATGTATATCATCATCCAACCTTTAGCTCTCCATTTTGCCCACAAGATATCTTGTAACTTTTTACAAAATATATGGGTGAAGTCCTCATAAAGTGTTTTTGTGCACTTCCCTAATCCACCAATATAGAAAGCACTTATCTCAGAAAGCACAAAAGAAAAAGGCTATGCATTTGACTGCATTTTTTTTTTTTTTTTTTCGGTACTGAGGATTGAATCCAGGAGGATTCTACCTCTGAGATACACACCCAGCCCTATTTTTTTATTCTTTATTTTGAAACAGGTTCTCACTAAGTTGTGGAAGGCCTCACTAAGTAGCTGAGGCTTACCGCAAAAACGGATCCTCCAGGCTCAGCCTCCCGGGCTTGACTGCATATTCTTTTAAAAAATAATCGATGTGACAGAACAAATAGTTAAAAGCCATGTTAAGAAGACAAATCACAAACTGGAAAATATTTGCAACATGGGACATACAAAAGACAGGTATTTTTTTAATTTACCAATAATATTCAAATTAATAATAAAAAATTAAGCAATATAAAAATGAACAAAGGATATGAAGAGGTTTTAAGAAAAATAGGAATGCTTAAGAAACTTTTGAAGCACTGAACTTTTTTTTTTGAACTTTATTAATGAATAAATGCCAATTGAAAAAAAATATATTGAACAGGGCATGGTGGCACATACCTGTAATCCCAGTACTTGGGGGGCTGAAACTGAAGGATCACAGGTTCAAGACCAGCTTCAGCAACTTAAAGAGATTCTGTTTCAAAATTATAATTTTTTAAAAAGGGCTGGGGGAATAGCTTAGAGGTAGAATGTCCCTGGGTTCAATCCCTGGTACCAAAAATGAGGAAAAGGAGGAGGAGGAGGAGGAATAATTAGGAATATGATTTTCTGCTTATTAGATTGGAAAAACATTTTTTAAAATGTTAAAACATAGTCATGGCAATGATGTAGAGAAGTAAGCATTTTCAGGTCCTGCTGAAGTGAGTATAACCCCACAGAACCTTATTTGAGGGCACTCTGGAAATATTAAAATGATTGAGCAATTCTACTTATAGGAATTTATTTTAAGGATATACTTCGAAATAGATATAAATATGTGTACAACATTGTTTATTGCAACATTGCTAGCAATAGCAAAACAAATTAAATTATAGCAATATTTTAAAATGTTTATGGCACAGTAGAAGATATGAAAAAAATATATAGCCATTAAAAATAATGAGGCACTCTATGGATGTTAACATGGAAAGATACCCAGGATATACAATTAAATTTATTTTAAAAGGCAAACTGCACCTGCAGCAAGAGAGAAGGAGCAATTATTTCATGTGCAAATTTTCTCTTTCCTAAGAATACTACACTTTTAAGAAAGCCTGGATGGTTGAGGGAGGAACTCGGTTATCTTGCAGTGGGATCATGGGTCATCTCTGCTTTCTTCTTTGTACTTTTCTGTACTTAAACATGTAGAATTTTTTTAAAAGTTCTGGAAAGTTTCATTAAAGAAAAAAATCTGCCTGGTTTACCAGTTGTTCTCATATGCTCCTAATGATATCAGAGCCACCGGGGTCGATGACAGCTAGTGTGCACACTCTGTAGTATTTTCTGTACACTGTGCCGAATTCAGTACTATTGCCAGTATAGTGATGAACACCAGTTTGGGAACATGGCCTAGCACTCTATCTCAGATTTCCTCAAAGCTGGGCAATCATTGGCAAGGATGAACAATTTCACTTTGCCCTGTCTGATCGTCTTCAGAGTCTTCCTGTGCCCACCCAGCAGGGACAGTCTACTTTCCAGAACAAGCCACAACATGGAGTTGACCAATTACAAAGGCGTGTGTGTGTGTGTGTGTGTGTGTGTGTGTGTGTGTATGTGTGTGTGTGTGTGTGTGTGTGTGCACGCATGCACATGAGCATGCAGATTCATGCATATGTGCGTGTGATACCAGGGATTGAACCCAGGGGCATTCTACCTCCAAGCTCTACCTGTTGCCCTTTTTTATTTTTAAACAGGGTTTCACTAAGTTGCTGAGGATGGCTTTGAACCTGTACTAGTACAGGAATTATAGGTGTGCACCCCACACCTGGCTAATTCCAGAGACCTTTTCAACATTCTTTGCAGCCTCCGTGTCTTCCTGCCTAAGGTTCAGGGTGGCCCCCAACCCAAAGCAGCCTCCCTGCAGTGATTTCATGGTAACAAGGAAACACCAGGTCAACTGATGCGTTTGGATATTACTGGCCCACTCCTTGATCTTCACACCCACTCCTTCCCTTGTTAGGTGTTCACACTCCAGCCACCGATAGAAGCAGTCTAGAATTTTGCCAAAGATCAATGTCAAGGTCAAGGTCAATATCAATGTCAGGGTCAATCTGATTCTGATTTTCAAAAACTGAGAAGAGTTCATTTGCCAGACTATGAGTCTTGGTGATTTCTCAGAGCACCAGCAGCCGTTTTACAATGGCAGCAATCAGCTCTCTCAGTACCCTAGAATGATTCTGAAACTTAGGATCGCAGATCTTTTTGAGAATCTGATGAAAGACATCGACTGTCTCCCTCATCCTCCAAAAAAATGGATATTGGCAAAATTATTTGTGTCAAACTCTACAGGGCTTACTGACCCTACAGCCCTTCTGTAGAGGTCAGGTTATAAATTTATCTTCTTGGGCTTTAGAAAATGTCAGAGTTCTAAAGTCATTAAAACACAGACCACAGCCAGGTATGGCGGTACATACCTGAAATCCCAATATTTGGGAGGCTGAGACAGGGGGATCAGAGATTGAAGGCCAGCCTCAAAAACATATCAAAACCCGGGTATCTTCCCAAAGAAATTGAAACCAGACTACTATAATAATGCATTCATATCTATGTTGATAGCAGCAGAATTCACAATAACCAAATTAAGGAATCAATCCAGGTGTCCATGAACAGATGAATGGATCACAAAATTATGGGATATACACACAATGGAATTCTACTCAGCCATAAAGAAGAACAAAATTATGTCATTTGCAGGAAAATGGATGGAACTAGAAAATATTATGCTAAGCGAGACTAGTCAGTCACAAAAAGATGAAGGATCAGATGTTTTCCCTCATATGCGGAAGCTAGGGAGAAATTGGGATTCAAAAGGGACTCCAGGCAAAGGAGAAGAACCTCTAGAGGAGTGATGGAGAGTGCCTAAGGGAAAGAGGCAGGTGGGGGGAGGAGATTTGATGACAGAAACACTTCAATGGACATGATACACATACACCAAATTATCATGTCAATCTTAACATTGTCACGGGGAAGCGGGGGAGCAGGGTGGGAGCTTGGGGGAAGGAAACTCACCAAGTGTTGCCGGCATATACATCCCTATTGCTCTGACCTTAATCGTGATGTATGAGTACAATGCACCAATAAAATAAATTTTAAAAAGGCTAGGGGGTGCAATTAAGTGGTAGAACACTCCTGAGTTTAATCCTCAATACTACCAAAAAAACAAAAAGAAAAAGAAAACCTCACAGATCACTGGGCCCCAGACCCAGAGTACCTGATTCAGTAGGAGCAGGACAGACTCCAAAACTGCCAAACCTAAGAATTTCTCAGGGAATTCTGATGCTACCAGTCTCTGAGGAGCACATTTTGGGAACCACTCATTGATATAACCCCCTGGAGATTTGAATATATTTGAAAACTACCAGCAAATCTTCTATTTTCCCTCATTACTTGGATCTCACTTCTCCTTTATCATTTGCTTGCCCCTTTACAATCTGATCACTATACTCCAAACTAGGGCACCATCGGATATTGTAACACCGCCTGGCCCCACACCTGGCCAGCCTTGACTGTTCTTCAGGCTCCACAATTACCTTCGACGCTACTTATTCTCAGCATTTCTTCACATGCTCCAGTTGATCATCCTCTTCCCATTTCCTGGTGCTTTTCTCACACCTGGCTCTTTGGTATTTACCTGATATTTGGAGGTGAGGGGTGCATTTTCCATTGGAACTTGCCAGGAGCCCTCTGGGCATCTCCTTTCTGTCCTCAATGGGATAATTATTTTAACTTGGATTGCGGCCCCTTTTGAGTTGCCCCGTGCTCATTTTAGATTTCCTCTTGAACCCTACAGCTCTATACTCTAGGGCGAGTGCCCAGCTACTCTATAAGTCAGTACCTTGGCAGTCACAGAGCGCACAGTGGGTGTCCTGAGGTTGCACTAAGCAGCTCCCTGTTTTGCTCAGAATTAAGTCTGTGAGCGCCACAGCTTCCCCATTGCTTCCCTTCTCTTCATAGAGACCACACTGTCCTTGAAGAGGACAGTCAAGAACTGGTCCTGGTGAACTGAGACGAAATATCTGACTAATGTGAATTCCCCTTGTGACTCTGTGTGCCTATGATGGTTGGATAATCCGCTTTAGACAATCGTCACCTTTCCTGTGGTGCCCACACAAGGCTATCTGCAAAATGCCACAGGGATACCTCACAGCAAGGCCAGACGCTCTCATGTTCCAGAAGAGTGAGCATTGGCCAGGCATGGTGGCGCATGCTTGTAATCCCAGTACTTAGGAGGCTGAGACAGGATGATCCCAGGTTCAAAGCCAGCCTCGACAATGTAGCAAGGCTCTCAGAAAGCTAATGAAACCCTGTTCCCAAATAAAGAAATAAAATCAGGTTGGGGGGAAGAGCTTGGAGATAGAATGCCTCTAGGTTCAATCCCCAGTACCAAAAGGAAGAAGAAGGAGGA
>PVLC010040948.1:0-10000 GCA_004027655.1 Graphiurus murinus
CAAAAAAAAAAAAAAAAAAAAAAAAAAGGACTGGAGGTATAGCTGAGAGGTAGAATGCCCCTGAGTTCAATCCCCAGTACAGCAAATAAATAAATAAATAAATAAATAAATAAATAAATAAATAAATTTTAAAAAAAGAATAAAAATTAGGGCTGGGGGTGTAGCTCGGAGGTAGAATACTCCTGGGTTCAGCTCCCAGTACAGCAAAATAAATAAATATATAAGCAAACCAAACCTTCTCGAGGCAGGGCAAGGCTGAGGATCAACACCTCCGGCTCCTGCCTCTTAGTCTACTCTCCACAACGGGAATTTGGGGTCCAAGAGTCCCTCGAAGACAGAGATGCTTCTGTTCCTTCCAGTGAAAAGGCTGCCCTGTTTGGGCGCTGTCCCAGGCCGGCAGATTCGATGCTTATTCACAGACTCCTGGCAGCCTGAGCGTCCTGCCAGCGCCAAGGCCCCTCTCGGG
The DNA here is from genome assembly GCA_004027655.1 of Graphiurus murinus. Classification (NCBI taxonomy): domain Eukaryota; kingdom Metazoa; phylum Chordata; class Mammalia; order Rodentia; family Gliridae; genus Graphiurus; species Graphiurus murinus. The sequence goes on from PVLC010040948.1 coordinate 467, forward strand.
GTGCCAGCCACTGCGGCCCTGGGCGACGCTGCGCAGAAACGCTGCCCCCACTGCCAGCCACAGCAGGAGCGTGTGTGTAGGCAGGGCCGCTGCTTTCCGCCTCTTTTATCTTTGGGGGGGGGTACTGGGGATTGAACCCAGGGGCGTTCTACCTCCGAGCTATACCCTCAGCCCTATTTTTTATTCTTTATTTTGAAACAGGGTCTAAGTTGTGGAGGGCCTCACTAGGTAGCTGAGGCTGGCCGGGAACCCGGATCCTCCAGTCTCAGCCTCCCAAATGCTGGGATTACAAGCGTGCGCCACCACACCCGGCTCTCCTCTTCTTCCTCTCCTCTCTCCCCTTCTTTCTTCTGCTTCTCCCTTCTCCTCCTCCCTCTCCTCCTCTTCCCCCTCCTCCTCCCCCTCCTCCTCTTCTTCCCCCTCCTTCTCCCCCTCCCCCTCCTTCTCCTCCTCTTCCTCCTCCTTCTTCTCCTCCTCCTTTTGCTCTGCTGGACATCAATCCCCGTACCTCTCCAGTGTTTCCACTGAGCTACACCCAGCCCTGGGTGGCCCTAATGCTATGGGTTGAATTTCCTCTCCTTTGTTGGAGGAGTTGATGTATGTTGTCCAGTTCCCTGCAAATCAGTTTCTCAAGCTGGGCAGGATGGTCAACCCATGAGAGGTCCAGGGAGCATCCGAGATGTGTGCCAGTGGGGTGTGTCTGCCCATTTCCTTCCTTCCTTCCTTTCTTCCTTCCTTCCTTCCTTCCTTCCTTCCTTCCTTCCTTCCTTCCTTCCTTCCTTCCTTCCTTCCTGGTACTGGGGATTGAACCCAGAGGCATTCTACCTTTGAGCTATACCCTCAGCCTGATTTTATTTCTTATTTGGAAACAGGGTCTCGCTAGGTTGATGAGAGTCTCACTACTTGCTGAAGTTGTCCCTGAACCTGCAATCCTCCTATTTCAGCCTCTCAAGTACTGGGATTACAAGTGTAATCCCACCACCATGCCTGGCTGTCCGTTTTCTTTAGTAGGGGCTTCTATTTTTTTTTTTGCACTACTGGGGATTGAACTCAGGGGCATTCTACCTTCGAGCTATACCCCCAGCCCTATTTTTTATTCTTTATTTTGAAACCAAGTCTCACTAAGTTGCAGAGGGCCTCACTAGGTAGCTGAGGCTGGCCGAGAACCCGGATCTTTTGGTCTCAGCCTCCCGAATGCTGGTATTACAAGCGTGCGCCACCACGCGCGTTTCCCAGTTGTATTTTTTATTCTTTATTTTGTTTTGTTTGCTTGTTTGTTTATGGTACTGGGGATTGAACCCAGGGGCATTCTACCTCCAAGCTACACCTTCAGCCCTATTTTTTTATTCTTTTTTTTTGGTACTGGGGATTGAACTCAGGGGCATTCTACCTCCGAGCTATACCCCTAGCCCTATTCTTTTATTCTTTATTTTGAAACTGGGTCTCACTAAGTTGCGGAGTACCTCACTAGGTAGCTGAGGCTGGCCGTGAACCCAGATCCTCCGGTCTCAGCCTCCCGAATGCTGGGATTAAAAGCTATTTTTTATTCTTTATTTTGAAATAAAGTCTCACTAAGTCGAGGAGGGCCTCACTAAGTAGCTGAGGCTGGCCTCGAACCTGGATCTTCCTGTCTCAGCCTCCTAAGTACTGGAATTACAAGCATGTGCCACCACGTCCAGCCAGGAGGATAATTTAAAAAGGGAAGAAGGCAGGCAGGCTGTGATGGTGCACACCTGTAATCCCAGTACTTGGGAGGCTGAGACAGGAGGATTGTAGGTTTGAGGCCAGCCTGGGCAACTTAGAGAGACCCTCAGCAACTTAGCAAGACCCTGTTTAAAAAAAAAAGCGGGGGAGGGCTGGGGGTCTGGCTTGGAGGTGTAAATTCCTTAGGTTCAATCCCCAGTAGGGAAGAAAAAAGGAAGCTGCAGACGTCTCCCTCCGCACTCAGCTCCCAGACCTGGTTCAAGCCCCTTGTCAAGTTTCACAGTTTACTACTCTGTCCAGCTTTCTGTAGAGAATGTGTCTTTGGATCATTTCCTCATGAGACAGCCCTCATGTCACAAAAAACCTAAATCTCTCTGTGGCCCAGCTGCGAACCCCAAGACAGAAAATCTTGCCTCCGTAGCCAGGTGTGGTGGCGGACACTTGTAATCCCAGTGCTTGGGAGGCTGAGGCAGGAAGCTCCCAGGTTCACAGCCAGCCTCAGCAACTTAGCAAGGCCCTGTTTCAAAATAAAAAATAATACAATAGTGCTGGGGGTGTAGCTCAGAGGCAGAATGTCCCTGGGTTCAATCCTCAGTTCTACAAAAAACACAACAAAATGAAAAAATGGCCTCCCTTACACAGAGAATCGGGGACAAAAAATGGCCATTGTGAAGACGTGTCTCCCTCCCCTACCAGGAAGAGGACGACGACGCAGGCTTTTTCACCGCTGGAGACGTCTGGGGCCACCAGAGAGGGCATGGAGGAGTCTCGAATAAGCCTTCCCGAGGGAACCCCGGGTGCCCACTACTCCTTCCGTACATTCACCTTCCTACAGTTTGTGGCGACTCAAAACTCAACACCCCTTTTCTTTGTCTCCTCAGATCTCTACGAACTTACTGCTTTTTGTTCAGACACCACATAAGCCCAGATTCCAAGCAGCCCTCCGAACTCCTCGTCTCTGAGAAACGCATGCACACACGTGTGCTGCTGCACGTTACGAACTCTTTGTCCTCTCCTTCCTTCCTTCCTTCCTTTCTTCCTTCCTTCCTTCCATCCTTCCCTCCCTTCCTTCTCCTCCTCCTCCTCCTCCTCCTCCTCCTCCTCCTCCTCCTTTTCTCTCTCTCTCTCATACTGGGGATTGAACCCAGGGACATTCTACTTCCGAGCTACACCTCCTATTTTATATTTTAATTTTGAAATAAGATCTTGCTAAACTGCTGAGGCTGGCCTTGAACCTTCAATCCTCCTCTCTCAGCCTCCCAAGTACTGCGATTGCCAGCGTGGACCACCATGCTCGACTTGAGGTATAATTTACATAAAATTAAATTCATTAATTAAAAACCCTAAATGAAAGAAGGCTAGATATGTTCTACAATTCGCTCTTTTTCTCCACCCCTCCCCCTCTATTATATCAGGTTTAGCTTTCTAAGAACATCAAGCCAGTCCATCTGTCTTTGCTGCTATTATTATTATTATTATTATTATTATTATTATTATTATTATTGTTTTGGTACTGTGGATTGAACTCGGGGCATTCTACCTCTGACCTATACCCCCAGCCCTGTTTTATTTTTTGTTTTGAAACAGGGTCTTGCTGAGTGCTGAGGCTGGCTGTGAACCCACAATCTTCCTGTCTCAGCCTCCCAAGCACTGGGATTATAGGCGTGCCCGACAGTCTAGTCCCACCAGTCTCATTTCTTTTTTCTTTTTTTGCAGTACTGGGGATTGAACTCAGGGGCTTTCTACCTTCGAACTACACCCCCAGCCCTATTTTTTATTCTTTTTTTTGCGGTACTGGGAATTGAACTCAGAGGCATTCTACCTCCGAGCTACACCCCCAGCCCTATTTTTTATTCTTTATTTTGAAACCTGGTCTCACTAAGTTGCAGAGTGCCTCACTAGGTAGCTGAGGCTGGCCGAGAACCCGGATCCTCTGGTCTCAGCCTCCCAAATGCTGGGATTATAAGCGTGCGCCACCACGCCTGGCCACCGGTCTCATTTCGATGGCAGTCTGCAGGCCTTTCCCTGCTGGCTCTGAGATCCACTCTGGGCTTGGTGCCTTGACTTCCCTCCTGGGATCTCCTTGTTGCTCGTCAGGGAAGGGACACTGAGCTCCAGTGCCGCCCTCTGGAACACACCTAGGACATCCTGCATGGAATGTTGGTAAATTGTCCAAACCCCTTAGAAACACGCCCAAGGACACCAGCATTGTAAATTCTTAGGAGAGGCTGTCCCCTTTCAGATCACCTTTCCTGGACTGGAACCTTCACTGCCGGTGGACTGGGAATTCAGCTGCAAAACAAGCCCCAGGCACTGGCTAGGTCAACACTTCCGAGAGGCCATCTCCCTTCTCTCAAGGGAGCTGGCCACAACCTTGGGAACCTCACGTGGTAGTGAGATATGCGCCCCTCATCAGGTATGGTGGTGCACACTTGTAATCCCAGTACTTGGGAGGCTGAGACAGGAGGATCACAGGTTTGCAGTCAGCCACAAGTACTTAGTGAGGCTCTTTGCAACTTAGTGAGACTCTTTCAAAATAAGAAATAAAAAATAGGGCTTGAGCCGGGCGTGGTGGCGCACGCTTGTAATCCCAGCATTCGGGAGGCTGAGACTGGAGGATCCGGGTTCGCGGCCAGCCTCAGCTACCTAGTGAGGCACTCCGCAACTTAGTGAGACCTGGTTTCAAAATAAAGAATAAAAAATAAGGCTGGGGGTGTAGCTCGGAGGTAGAATGCCCCTGAGTTCAATCCCCAGTACTGCAAAAAAAAAAAAAAAAAAAAAAAAAAAAATAGGGCTTGATGCCGCATGCTTGTAATCCCAGTACTTGGGAGGCTAAGACCGAAGGATCCGAATTCGAATTCAGTGATTTAGTGAGGCCCTTCACAACTTAGTGAGATCCTGTTTCAAAATAAGGAATAAAAAATAGGGCTGGAGCCGGGTATGGTGGTGCACGCTTGTAATCCCAGCATTTGGGAGGCTGAGACCGGAGGATCCGGGTTCTCGGCCAGCCTCAGCTACCTAGTGAGGCACTCCACAACTTAGCGAGACCTGGTTTCAAAATAAAGAATAAAAAATAGGGCTGGGGGTGAAGCTCGGAGGTAGAATGCCCCTGAGTTCAATCCCCAATACCACACACACACACACACACACACACACACACACACACACACACACACAAAGAGGTAGAAGTCGGTGCATGCTTGTAATCCCACTACTTGGAAGGCTGAGACAGGAGGATGGCAGGTTCACAGTCAGCCTCAGCAACTTAGTGAGACCCTGTTTCAAAATAAAGAATGAGAGCTGGGCGTGGTGGCACATGCTTGTAATCCCAGCATTTGGGAGGCTGAGACAGGAGGATCCGGGTTCGTGACCAGCCTCAGCTACCTAGTGAGGCCCTCTGCAACTTAGTGAGACCCTGATTCAAAATAAAGAATAAAAAATAGGGCTGGGGGTTGGTGGATCAGGAGAGGGGGAACATTCTGCGCCCCGGGCTGACTCTGGAAGGAGAAAGTTGGGGGGAGGGGAGAGGTCGGGAGGGCGTTGGAGCTGGCAGATGTTAGATCCCCCCCGTCTTTCTCCACACTTTCTCGCCCCCCACTGGGTTCTGAGCCTCCATCTGTGTGCCCCCCTGGGGAGGCCGGAGGGCCCTCTCTTGTGAGAAAAGAGTTTATTTTAGGATTAGCTCTTTCGGAATGCAGAGTTGCCCCAGGGCTCCAGGGTAAATAAAAGCCATGTCCACTCCCTTCAGCTTCTTTTCTGCTTTGTCCTCCCCAGTGGGGAGTTAAAGACCCGCAAGGCACCATTCCAAATGTTCCTTTGATTTTTTTTTTTTTTTTTTTTTTTCTTAATGTGGTGCTGGGGATTGCACCTAGGGTCATTCTACCTCTGAGCTACACCCCCAGCCCTATTTTCTTTCTTTCTTTTTTTTATTTCTTTCTGTACTGGGAATTGATCCCAGGGGAATTCTACCTCCGGGTTACACCTCCAGCCCTATTTTTTATTCTTTTATTTTGAAACAGGATCTCACTAAGTTTCGGAATGCCTCACTAAGTAGCTGAGGCTGACCTCGAACCTGCACTTCTCCTGTCTCAGCCTCCCAAGTACTGGGATTACAAGTGTGTGTAACCACGCTCAACTTATTATTTATTTATTTATTTATTTATTTATTTATTTATTTATTTATTTATTTTTTGTGGTACTGGGGATTGAACTCAGGGGCATTCTACCTCTGAGCTACATCCCAGCCCTATTTTTTATTCTTTATTTTGAAACCGGGTCTCACTAAGTTGCAGAGGGCCTCACTAGGTAGCTGAGGCTGGCCGCGAACCCGGATCCTCCGGTCTCAGCCTCCCGAATGCTGGGATTACAAACGTGTGCCACCACGCCCGGCTTCAATTTATTTTTTATTTTAAGACAAAGTCTTACTAAATTGCGGAGGGCCCCATTAGGTTACTGAGGCTGGCCAAGAACCTGTGATTCTCCTGTCTCAGCCTCCCAAGTACTGGGATTACAAATGTGTGTCACCACGCCCAGCCTCCTTTGATCCTTCATTCCTTCTTTCTTTAATTTTCTGTGGTACTGGGGATTGAACCCAGGGGCAGTCTACCTCTGAGCTACACCCCCAGCCCTATTTTTAAATTTTTATTTTGAAACAGTGTCTCACTAGATTGATTAGAGACTCACTACTTTGCTGAGGCTGTCCTCGAACCTATGATCCTCCTGTCTCAGCCTCCCAAGTATTAGGATTAAAGGCATGCACCACCACACCCAGTTTTCCTTTGATTCTTTTTTTTTTTTTTTTTTTTTTGCGGTACTGGGATTGAACTCAGGGGCATTCTACCTCCAAGCTACACCCCCAGCCCTATTTTTTATTCTTTATTTTGAAACAGGGTCTCACTAAGTTGCGGAGTGCCTCACTAGGTAGTTGAGGCTGGCCTCCAACCCGGATCCTCTGGTCTCAGCCTCCTGAATGCTGGGATTACAAGCGTAAGCCACCATGCCCAGCTTCCTTTGATTCTTTAGAAAAAGCCACACATGATTTGACCAGAGAGATCCCGGAATCAGACACGCAGTGGCCACTGGCGGTGCTGAACAGCGTCACACTTGGTGAACAAGGCTGTTTTAACTCACTAAGCTCCTGTTTCTCCCAGCGAGGCTCTCTAGGGTGAGCCCACGCGTCCGGCGGCTGACACGGCCCACCCAGGGGCCCCACGAGGACAGCGACTGGGTAAGGGGTGACCCAGGGAGTCGCTGACCAGCCAACTTGAGGACTTTGCTGTCGCAACTGCTGATGTCAGGCTGACTGAAAGTGGCCCAGGCCAGCTTCAGCTACTTAGTGAGGCACTCCGCAACCTAGTGAGACCCGGTTTCAAAATAAAGAATTAAAAAAAATAGGGCTGGGGGTATAGCTTGGAGGTAGAATGCCCCTGAGTTCAATCCCCAGTACCGCAAAAAAAAAAAAGAAAGTGGCCCAGGGCCCCAGGGTGACTAAAGTCTCTTGAAGATTCCTGCCCTTCTCAGTGAGTATTTAAACATACATTCTAAGCCTGGTGCGGTGGTGCACACCTGTAATCCCAGTACTTGGGAGGCTGAGACAGGAGGATCGAAGCTTTGAGGCCAGTCTCAGCAAGCTATCAAGATCCTTGGCAATTTAGGGAGACTTGGTTTCAAAACAAGAAATAAAAAGGGCTGGGGTTGTAGCTCAGGAGTCAAACACCCCTGGTTAAATCCCCAGTAACACACACACACACACACACACACACACACACACACACACACACACACCCCACTCTATCATTCTGGGGACTCCCTGATGTTGCCCCCTCCCCACGTTAGTCTTATGTGTTGCTTTCTTGTGTGTGCGATCTCTAAAAACAGGGTCACAGTCCAGTATGGTGGCGCACACTTGTAATCCCAGTACTGGAGGCTGAGACAGGAGGATCCGGGTTCGAGGCCAGCCTCAGCTACTTAGTGAGGCCCTCTGCAACTTAGTGAGACCCTGTTTCAAAATAAAGAATAAAAAATAGGGCTGGGAGTGTAGCCCGGAGGTAGAACACCCCTGGGTTCAATCCCAGTGCCGCAAAAAACCCCCAAAAACAAAAAACAGGGTCACTTAGTCCCTGGTTCGTCTCCCTGGCGAGCTCAGATTGCCAAGGGCAGCATGGCAGTGCCTGTCACCTTTGGCAAACACGTGGGTGGGATGGGTTTGCCGGTGAGAAGCCACTCTCGGTTCCCGTGGAGACCGCTTCTCTCCTGCCCCGGCCTGACCTGGAAGGGGGACTGTGTCACAGACCCCCGGGAGCTAGCCCAGCGTCCCAGAAGTTCCTGAGCCGCCTCAGGGTGCCCACTGCTGGGTTTGGGTGTTGGGGGTTCCCCTGGAACACACTGCAGACGTGGCCTGGGGGAGCCTCAGGAGAGACACCCCAAGCCAGTGAAGGGGGGCTGGGCAGAGGGGGACGCTGGCCCTGCAGGGACGCTCTGGTGGCACGGTGAGGCCAGAGGGGAGGGCCTTGGCAAGCGTTTCCGCTGGGGCTGTGCCGAGCCAGAGTCACAGCTGTGAGCCGAGGGGGATCTGGCTCTGGCCCTAGAGAAGGGTCCCTACTCCTGCCAAGCCTCAGTCTGCTCACCTGAACAATGGGTCCAAACGCCCTGCCTTTCCAGGTTGTTTTAAGGATTTCAAAGCTCCAAGAGTCACACCAGTGTGCAAAGTCCATGCTGGGGCTCAAAGGCTTAGTACAAGAAAATGAATGTAAAGTATGTGATTAATATGGTTCCAAAACTCGGTTTTTGTTTTGTTTTGGTGTCGTCAGGGATTGAATCCAGGGCCTCTAGAATGCCAGGCAAGGGCTCTACTTTTGAGATACATCCCCAGCTCCTCTCATTAGTATTCTGTTTTTTTTTTTTTTGCATACTGGGGATTGAACTCAGGGGCATTCTACCTCTGAGCTACACCCCCAGTCCTATTTTTTTATTCTTTATTTTGAAACCGGGTCTCACTAAGTTGCAGAGTGCCCCACTAAGTAGCTGAGGCTGGTCACGAACCCAGATTCTCCAGTCTCAGCCTCCCAAATGCTGGGATTACAAGCGTGGGCCACCACGCCTGCTTCATTAGTATTTTTTTTTTTTTTTCGGTACTGGGGATTGGACTCAGGGGCATTCTACCTCCGAGCTACACCCCCAGTCCTATTTTTTTTTTTTTATTCTTTATTTTGAAACCGAGTCTCACTAAGTTGCGGAGTGCCTCACTAGGTAGCTGAGGCTGGCTGCGAACCCGGATCCTCCTGTCTCAGCCTCCCGATGCTGGGATTACAAGCGTGTGCCACCACGCCTGGCACCATTAGTATTCTTAATACCAACTAAATTCCAGAAGGATAATATTTAAGGTGAATAAGATTGAATAAAATTTACTATTCAAATACTTTCATTTTTTTTTTTTTTTCGGTATTGGGGATTGAACTCAGGGGCATTCTACCTCTGAGCTACACCCCCAGCCCTATTTTTTTTTTTTTTTTGAGGTACTGGGGATTGAACTCAGGGGCATTCTACCTCCGAGCTATACCCCCAGCCCTATTTTTTATTCTTTATTTTGAAACCGAGTCTCACTAAGTTGCGGAGTGCCTCACTAGGTAGCTGAGGCTGGCCGCGAACCCGGATCCTCCAGTCTCAGCCTCCCGAATGCTGGGATTACAAGCGTGCGCCACCACACCCGGCCCTATTTTTTATTCTTTATTTTGAAACAGGGTCTCACTAAGTTGTGGAGGGCCTCACTAAGTAGCTGAGGTTGGCCACGAACCCGGATCCTCTGGTCTCAGCCTCCCAAGGACTGGGATT
>PVLC010040949.1:0-13604 GCA_004027655.1 Graphiurus murinus
TTTTTTTTTTTTTTTGCGGTACTGGGGATTGAACTCAGGGACATTCTACCTCCGAGCTATACCCCCAGCCCTATTTTTTATTCTTTATTTTGAAACCGAGTCTCACTAAGTTGCGGAGTGCCTCACTAGGTAGCTGAGGCTGGCCGCGAACCCGGATCCTCCGGTCTCAGCCTCCCGAATGCTGGGATTACAAGCGTGCACCACCACACCCGGCTTCTTCTATAAATGTTTTATAAAATTCACTTGGAAAACCATCTGGCCCTGGGCTTTCGTTTGATGGTAAACTCTTTATTGCTGTTTCTAACTCTTTGATTGTTATTGGTCGGTTTAAGTTTTCTATATCTTCTTGACTCAGTTTAGGGAGGTTGTATGTGTCTAGAAATTTGTCAGTTTCTTCTAGATTTTCCATTTTGTTGGAGTATAGTTTTTCAAAATAGTTTCTTACTATCCTCTGTATTTCCATACTGTCAGTGGTGATATCACCTTTTTCATCTCTTATGATATAGTTTTCAATTTCATACCAGAAATTATTCACTACCAGAATAGGAATGGGGAAAATTCAGTGTCCAAGACAAGTATTAGATACCACTTAGAATGAGCTCTTACTCATGCCAGGCTCTGTACTAGATGCTTTATATATGTTATCCTATTTGATCCTTATTTAATTATCTTTTTGTGCCACTGAGGACTTGCTCATGGTCACAAAGCTGATTAATGATAGAGTAAAATTCAAATGAACAGCAGTGTGACTCCAAAACCCATACTCTTACATGACCTACTTCCCAAATTCTCAGGAAGGAAGAACCAGGCTTAACTGGTTGCAAAACATATGTCCTGGGAGTTGTGTATAGAAGAGAATACAGCATTGCTCTTTACATTCTATGACACATGAAATGTCTATAGACTACAAAATACTAGTAAAAACAGAAATGAGACACACCATGTTTTGGAAAACTTAGGATCATGTAAATGTCTGTTTTCCCTAAGAGACTGTTTGAAATTAATGTAGTCTCAATTAAAAATATATATATCATTTTTCTCAGAGCTGGACAAATAAATTATATATTTTATTTATTTGCCTTTTTTCTATTTTTGCTTTTTTTTGTAGTGCTGCAATTAGTAAAGGGACACTTTACTACTGTTACACCCCAGCCTTTGTGTGTGTGTGTGTGTGTGTGTGTATGTATGTGTGTGCGTGCACGCTTGCATGCGCACATGTTATGTGCACGTATGCACATGCGCACGTGGCATTCTATCTCTACACCACACCCCATCCCTATTTTTTTTAAATAGAGTCTCACTAAGATGCTGAGGCTAGCCTTGAATGTGTGGTCCTCCTGTCTAAGCCTCCCAAGTCACTGGGATTATAGGGGTCACCACCACACCTACAGATTATATATTTTACTTGAAAAAAATAAATAAGCAAGAATATGCATGAAAACACTAAAAAATGGCAAAGGGACAGTAGCCCCACTAGATACTTAAACATATTTTAAAATTTCAGTGTAGGCACACAAGTTAATAGATGAACCATCCTTTACCACCTACCCATCGGACAAAGGTCTAATATCTAGAATATGCTAAGAGCTTAAAAAGTTTAGCACTAAAAAAAAAATTAAAAAATGGGCAATCACCTGGCATGGTGGCGCACGCTTGTAATCCCAGCATTCGGGAGGCTGAGACCAGAGGATCCGGGTTCGAGGCCAGCCTCAGCTACCTAGTGAGGCACTCCGCAACTTAGTGAGACTCAGTTTCAAAATAAAGAATAAAAAATAGGGCTGGGGGTATAGCTCGGAGGTAGAATGCCCCTGAGTTCAATCCCCAGTACCACAAAAAAGAAAAAGAAAAAAGGGCAACCGAGCTGAATAGACTTTTTTCAAAAGAAGAAATGCAAATGGAGAAAATGGGACATAAGAGGGACTCCAGATGAAGAAGGAGAATGAGCAAAGAATTTGACTTAATGGAAGGTGATGGGGGGAGGGGGACACCCTAATGAGCATGATGTACTTTCATGAACACATCAAAGTCAATCACTAATCTGAACTTGAGAAGGTGGGAGGAGAAGGGAGTGGGGTATGAATTGGGAAAGGTTTAAATGAGAAATGTGTGCATGTATGCCTTTACCTTTACCAGCTTGTACCTAACAAAGATGTATGATTACAATGCACCAATTAAAAATAAATTAATTAATTAAGAATAAATAAATAATTTATTTAAAAAATGCAAATGGCCAACAAATATATGAAAAAAGTTTCATCACCTTTAGCAATCAAGGAAATGCAAATCAAAACTAAATTGAGATTCCATCTCACTCCAGATAGGATGAATATCATCAAGAACACAATAATAAATGCTGGCAAGGATGTGGGGAAACTGGAACCCTGGTACACTGCAAACTAGTACAGTTGCTTTGGCAATCAGTGTGGAGGTTTCTCAGAAGATTCAGAATGGAACTCCCATATAACCAAGTGATAGTGCTCCTGAGCGTCTTCCCAAAGGAAATGAAATCAGAATATTATAATCATACATGCATATCCATGTTCATAGCAGCACAATTTACAATAGCCAAATTATGGAACCAGCCGAGATGTCCATCAATGGATGAATGGATGGAATGGAATTTTACTGAGCCATAAAGAAGAACAAAATGACACCATTTGCAAGAAAATTGATGGAACTCAAAAATATTATGCTAAGTGAGTACACCCAGTCCCAAAGAACAAGTAGATGTGTGTTTTCTCTTATATGTGGAAGCTAGAGAGATATTTAGCAATAAGGGCAACAGCAGATAGATGAGCAGAGACTCCAGGAGAGTGACCAAGGGTGATGGGGGGTGTGCAAGGTCATAAAGAATGCAATAATAAAAATAATGCTATGACCATATACAAAATTGCCAATTCCAATCTCAAAGACTTGTAGGGTGAGGAGTAGGGGAGGACCCAGTGGAGAGAGCAACAGGAGTGTATTCATGTATTTTTCTAACACTCTATAGCCCAATATGATATAAAATTACAATGTACCCAACAAAAAATTAAATAAAAAAGAAATGAAGATTCAAAGACATATTAATCTGATCAAGAAGTTCAGAGTGTCATAAAGGCTTCAAATCAAAAGGAAAAAGTGTACTGTCTAATGGACAACTAGTTAGTTATGTATAGAAACATAAAATTGGAACCATTTCTCAGATTTAATTCCAAATAGATTAATTCCAAATAGATCTTAATATTAAATAAACAAATAAACTCCATAGGTATTAGGAAAAAACATCAGTAATTCTTTTCTTTTCCAAGACTTGAAATCCAGAAGTGATGAAAGAAAATGGATAAATTTTATTACATAAAAATTAGCTGGGTGTGGTGGCGTACACCTGTCATCTCAGTACTTGGGAGGCTGAGACAGGAGGATTGCAGGTTCAAGACCAGCCTCAGCAATTTAGCAAGACATTGAGCAACACCTAGCAAAACCCTGCTTAAAAATTTTAAAAAGGGAGAGAGGGGTATACTTTGAAGGTATACTGCCCCTGGCTTCAATCCTTCATACCATAAAAACATAAAAATAAAAAGAACATAAGCAAAATCAAAAGACAAACAACTGGAGGACTGTGGTAGAAGATGTGAAACTTAAACCACTCATAAAGTGGTTTGGAGAAACCTCTACAGCAACATCATCCCCTTTATGTGAAGTTCTCTATCTTTCCTCAGGGTATTTTAGGGATAAAGACTTAGATACTTTCAGAAGATGGAGAACTTAAAATGAAGAATTTTTATAAAAGAATATGAAAATATGTATGGAAAATGGGCAAATGACATAATTCACAGAAAAAAACTATCTCTTAAATATATGGGCACAATTCTAAATATTTAACAACGTGATCTGTGGTGAGGCTATGGGAAAAGTCACTCTCATATCTTGCAGCTGGAAATGTAAAACAGTACAGTCCCCAAGATGGGAACGTGAGCAATATCTAGAAATAGTCCATGTGCTTTTACCCATTGACCCAGCAGCACTTTTTTATAATAGCAAAAGACTGGACACAACCCAATGCCCACCAGTAGAATACTGCTCCAATAAACCACAGCACATTTACAACATGGAGCACGATGCTGCCATGCAAACAAGTGAGAAAGCTCAAGACTGCATAGGGCACTGCTTCTCCACTGGAGTGATGCTGCTGTAGTTTTCTCCAAAATATATTGAGTGAAAAAAAGCAAGTGCACATACACATGTATAAAGCCCAATTAAATAAATAAAATAAAATAAATAAAAATATTTATGATACTAAATTTAAGTTGGAAATAGCAAGACCTTTATTAAAAAAGAAAATATATATGTATAATATATACTTATTCATATTTATATAAATGTACTTTCAGTAAAAATTGAAGGCAATATAAAAATAAGATGACCTGTGTTTCTCAATATTTCTGTATCATCCTCTCACAAAGAAATATTAAATTATGTAAATTATCCCTAATCAGAGAAATTAAACATTAAGGAATAAGATTTTGGAGGAAGAGAAGCTGGGGGAGTCTCCCAGTAGTAGTGTGCTTGCTTAGCATGTGCAAGGCCCTGGGCTCAATCCTAAACACAAAAAAATATACATTTGGGAGTGAGGTTGAGAATTGGAATATCATAAGCCACTACCACTAAAAATTTAATATCCTTTTCCTTAGTCCCTGTTTTGCTACTAAAATAAAATGCCACAAACTGGGCATTTATAAAGAAAAGAATTTTATTTCTCAGTTCTGAAGGCTGGGAATTCCATTGTCAAGGTGCTGGCATCCTGTGAGAGGTGTGTGTGTGTGTGTGTGTGTGTGTGTGTGTGTGTGTGTGTGTGTGTGTGTGTTTTACTGGGTGGCATTTTACCTCTGAACTATACCCCAGCACTGTTTTATTTTTTTTATCTTGAAATGTGGTTTCACTAAGTTGCTGAGGCTGGCCGCAGACCTATGATCTTCCTGTCTCAGCCTCCCAGGTACTGGAATTACAGGCATGAGCCACCATGCCTGGCCTGTAAGGCCTTCTTGCTACATCATCCTATGAAGGAAAGTAAGAAGGTGAAAGAAAGAGAGCAAGTACCTAACTTGCTTTTATAGCAAACCCATTCTGGTGATAACAACCCATTCCCGTGACAATGACATTAATACATTCATGAGGGCTTATGACCTAGTCACCTCTTAGCAGTCCCCCTTCTCAATAATGTTGTTATGGCTATACACTGAAGTATTTACATATGAAATGAAATGATATTATATCTGTGATTTAACTTTAAAACAATGCATCTGGTATAAGATTAGGGAGGAAGATGGAGAGGAGGAGTAGAAATGAAACAGACTGGTCATATACTGAGAGTCATTGAAGCTAGGTGATGGGAACAACTTCTACTTTTGTATAAGCTTGAAAATAAAAAAATAAATATTCAGTAAAGTAAATATTTTTATAAAATGTTTAGATATTATGAATTTTTCATATGTGCATGAAAATAGTTAGAAATAGTTACCTGAGAATGGGGATGCTGCCAGATGTTCTTAGATGTTCCCAGAAGCAATGAATCAACAACACATAATCCCCAAGTTCCTAATTTTCTATATTCTAGTGGAAGCTTCTCCAGTTTTTTCCACCAATGTACTCTTAAACACACATGTTATAGTCTCCATATCCCTCCAACTTTATTAAGGTATAATTGACAAAATGCATATGTTTAGTGTACAGTGTGACATACATATATATATATATACACATACATATACATACACACATAGATATACATACACACATACATATACATTGCTAAATTATTAAATCAAGCTGCTTTACCTCATTTTTTGTGGTGAGAACATTAAATCAACCCTTAGCAATTTTCAAGCATACAGTATATTATTATTAACTATAGTCACCACACTGTTCAAGAGATCCTCAGAATTCATTTTACCCTCTAATTGTAACTTTGTACCCTTTGTCAAACATCTCCCCACTTCAATATTCTTTAGTATAGTTAGTGTGTGTTCACTACAGTTACACTCTTGGAACAGGACATTTCTCTAATCAGACATCCACTGGAGGAGGAATAACTAGCTAAATTTTACCAGAAATGTCATACACTAGAAGAGACTAAAAGGTCTTAGCTATTATTTCTTTCCTTCAATGCCAGAATTTTCCTAATTGGCATTTTAGGAGTTGGTTTTTATTGGTGAGATCAGTGACATAATAATTGATAAAAATGAGGCTCTCATCTGGAAAGTCTGTAGCAGTGGAAAAATGGAAACCAGTTAAAATATCTTACAGATACTCTCCATGCTTGCACAAACAGGGCATGAGACTCTAGTGAGCCCTGGTACCTTTATCCTTAGGAATGGAGCCCTTGGCAAGAACCCTACATGATGTTTACAGAGTGGTTTAGGATAAAGTTGTGCCTGCTTACAGAAATGCTACTCTAAATAAGTAGCAGAATTTAGTCTGAGCCTTGTTTTCCTCAACACAAGATTTATGAGAGAGTAACTAACTCTCAGTACTTCCAACTATTAACAACTCCCAAGACGGACCAAAAAGAATCTAGAAGTTGTTCATAGCCAAATGGCTTGGGACAGTTCTTAGCTGCAGAGAAAAAAAAAAAAAAAAAACGTGAATGCACTGTCCAGAATAGGTGAGCCCTGGTCTACCATAAAGGGCAAAAGTATCACAGTTTCATCTTTTAAAAGTATCCTGGAATCACAGTTCATCTTTAACAATTGTGCCAACTCGGCACATTACTCTTTTAGTAATATTGTCAGTATTCAAGTTTCCCATATTGACTCTGGGCCAGGTCTGTGACTTCCTTTGGCAATGGGACATTTTCAAGTGTGGTGCAAATAGAGGCTTGGTAAGTGCTTTCACAATGGACCTTCTCCTCATGGGATGCTTGCTCTTGGTGCCCTGGGCCACTATTAAAAATATCCAGCTTCCCTGATGGAAAGACTATGTGGAAAGAGAGAGATACCTGGATAGTCACCAGCCTTGCAGCCGTTTCAGCTGAGGCATCAAATGTATTGGTAATGAAGACATCTTAAATACTCTAGTCACTGCGTATAGCAGCAGAACCACCCCACTGAGCCCAATATAAACTGCAGCACCTTTGGAAATAATAGCTTGACCTTGGAAGAACCAATTTATCTTGTGGCTTTATATATCCCTTGGAACAGTATTAAACATCTTCCCCATACTCTAGGACCAACCACCACCAATATCATAGATTATAAAGCACATGTTATCCATTGTTCTGCTATTGTGGAAAGCATCATAAATAAAGGAAGAGAGAGAGTACAGAATGAGAGGTAGGTACAGATTGTCTATGCTAAGATCCGTTGGCATATGAAGAAATAATCATCTTGGTAAGGCACTGTATGTATACTAAAGCATGCATATCCTCAAATTACAATTCTTCCCCAAAATCTAAGCATACTGGATACAGAACCTATAGCTACACCAGTATTTCTATACCCACCTACTCTGGAGTCATGAGAAAGCCCACCTTGTTCAGGATCAATTACAGATTGACCTGGAGGGATTAAACCTGTCTGCTGAAGATATCAGTGTCAATACTAATATGGGCTGGAGAAGATAAAGGGCTAACTATCCCACAGCCTAATCCCTAGCAGGTATTTCAGGAGGAAAACAACAATCATGGGACACTCAGATATCTTCATACTTACAAAACAAAACCTATTTAAAAACAAAATACTCTTTGTAATTCAGTTGGAGAATTTCTGAATGGTTCATTGATATTTCTAGCTGTCACAAGAAAAATCAGCCAAAATTTACAAATTATGATAGTTATTTGTCCCTGGAGATTTTGAGAGTATATTTTTATATGATATGATCCAAAATCAGTAGTTTTGATAAATGAGATATTCTATATTTCATATATTAATAAATATTTTACTTACTTGAGAGACAACAGAATGAAGTGAATAAATTTGGCTGTGAAGTTCAGGAATGTAGGACTATAGAAATAGAATCTCAGCATAAAAGTCTCAGGGCTTCTAGAAATGGTCATCAATATTTCTAGAAGTGCTAATTATGTAATATGTTGAATTTCCAAGAATGGTGAGTTAGGTAAACAGTGTCACATAGGCATGTACCACCCACATAGCAAAGCTGACAAAGGCTGCATTTCTTTCGATCCATGTCTCTCCAGACTAGTTTATTCCAAGTCTCACTGGGGAAACTGACAGACCTGAAGAGATTCATCTATTATAATTCCAGTTCTCTGAATTTTTCTTTGGAAGCTCTTGTTACTACTTATTTCCAAAGTATTATATCTATTAAAGGATAAGTTTCTTAATAGTCTCAGACAACAAATGGTCGTTCAGATCATTAAAATGTAAAAAAAAAAGAATAATATCAACAGTCATTATATTCCTGAAATTGTACATCAATGAATATACATCACACTAAAAGTCTATACATGAGAAAACAGAAATAGAAGCATAGATACAAATCAGTATTTTATAGGACTTAATATTTGCTGTTGGCAAATGATTCTAACAGGTAAATTTATGGACATCTATTCTAATAACATATTTACATAGAGAAATTTTTTTTTTGCGGTACTGGGGATTGAACCCAGGGGCATTCTACCTCCGAGTTACCCCCCCCCCCAGCCCTATTTTTAATTCTTTATTTTTGAAACAGAGTCTCACTAAGTTGCAGAGGGTCTCACTAAGTAGCTGAGGCTGGCCGCTACCTCAGACCCAGATCCTCTGGTTTCAGACTCCCAAGTACTAGGATTACAAGCACGCACCACCACACCCAACAGAAATAATTTTAGATATATTTATATCTAAATAATTGTGAAACTTCAAAAGTAACATTTTCGCTTACCCTAAGATATGTGAAAATGCATGTGGTCTAATTGATGGATAGACAGTAGCGCTAACACACAAGAATCAGAATATACAAAAATACAGTAATATCTGTACTTTTCTGATATTGAGCCTGTAGTGGATAAATTATTTCCTACAATGATAGAATAGTGACTTTTTTGAGAGAGCACATCAAGCTCTTGTGTATTCCCAGAGGATTTGCACTGACAGGAAAATAGCATTACTTTCACCTTTCACATGAAGGTGCCACATGAATAAATATCTACACATTAGCAAACAAATGAAATTAGAAGGCAAATGAGACAGAATTGCCATATACTCCAAGATTGACTTTCATCCATTTTTGGCTTATCTTAGAAACTCCTATTCTCTAATTATATTTCTGAAGAGAATGCTTCATACAGTTTTTTTCAGTTATCCTCTAAGATAACAATGTAAGCTATTGTGTGCATTTTTTCCAAAAAGAAGTGTTATTATAGGCCTAAATGTTCAACAGAATTAGTTTTGATCTTCCTCTAATAAGCTTAGAAAACAAAGGAATATGTAAACAAACTATAAATATATGCAAAGTACAAGAAGTATGCTGAGGAGAGAGAGGATGTGTGAAGTGGGTAGGGGAAGATAAACTGAGTTGGAGTCACACTTTGTTTAAAAAAAAAAAAAAGGCACAAAAGTCCATGAATCATATTCAATTACACAGATATGACTATAAAGTAGGAATATAAGCAAGTGGACTATTCTCAAATATCTACTATTATTTTCCAAAATCATTAAAATTAGATTGAATTGCTATGGATTTTTCATGAGGTAGCATTAGACTTCTGCTAGAGCTGCCATCTAATAAAATCAGTGATTTGCAACACAGAAATACTTCACGCCAAAGAAGGTGTCTGCTAATTTATCACATCAGCAACCTCATTGTTTTACTTGAGGGAAAAAAAAAAAACCTTTGTGGAATATCAAAGGAGCTCGTAGATATAAATGTACATTTTGCTTCCCCAGATTTTTAGCATAATGTAAATGCTTTTTCTCCATCCATTTAATTCATTTTATAAGTGGTCTTGGTAAACCTTGGTGAATTGGGGTACAGAACCTCCCAATCATTCATATTTCTCCTAATAGCATTTAGCTATGATTACCTTGCTTTGTGCTCAGCTTAATAACACATAATAGATAATATCCAGAAGTGTTATTTGATGATGATGATTATGATGATGACCTAATTTACCAAGAATCCCTAATTTGACTTCTCCTAAAGTTTTACTTTCAACAAATGTCTCTAAATTTTCCTCCCTGCAGTTACACTTAAAAAGTGTTTTGTATTTTCATCTTTGAGGAAATGTTCTAGTGGTCCTGTGAGTGATTTACAAACCATACATATTCCTGGGCTGAGTGCAGAAAAGTCTCCAATTAGAACCAAACCAAAAGTTGTTAACGGAAATGATTACAGCTATGGGCTGACTGCAGGTTTACTTTAGCTGACTGTAGATTTAACTGTAGAGGAAAAATCCAAAGATAGAAACTGTGGAAATACGATTTGTAAGTTTCCAGTCTGGCCAATCCTTGATTAATACCACTAATAGAAAAATGGAAAGGTGTAGCTATATACAAATAGTATATCATCATAATTCATTTATAATTGCCTATTGATTGAAATTGCAAAATATAGTAAGAGTTTTCAATAATAATAATTAATTAGACCTCTTGTATTTAAAGGGCAGGCAATTGGGCATGAGGGTAAGCTGGGTGTGATCTTTGAATAGATTACAGTCAAAAGAGAGAGATGATAAGCAATAGCTAAACACTGCCTTGTTAAGTGAAGAAATAATAGAAGTGGAAGGGATAAGACAGAGATCCAGAGAGGAACTAATGAGAAGATTTGACAAAAGTTTTAAGAGAAATACTTTAAACTTAGGTTGGAAAAATGTGAGTGGCAGGGAAAAAATTCAGGGAAGATGCAAGATGATTTAACAATTATAAATGTTTTTCAAAGATGCTCTGGAATAGTTTTTCATTTAAAACTTCAAGAGGTTATAGAACTTGGCAGTTCTAAGCAAAAGCATTTTCCTTAATGATGATTTTAAGGTTGTAACTTCCTCCTAGAGCCAACTGTTAGGCTGGGATAGTCTTTGGATTTGGAGTTCCATGTATCAGACACCCTCGGTTTACAACACTTGCTGGGAGACAGGCAGTAAACAAGTAAAATATCCAGCACATTAGACAGTATCAAGTTCAATACTATTTGAATAATTTCTCAGACTTCTCTGGTACTTCCAATTCCCACCCACTTTGAACCCAGGGCTCCTACTATAAAACAAAGCAGTGGGTTTTCTCTGGCAGCTGGAAGATACTTGTCTAAGCACAGAGACTGAAATGCCAAGAAGTTAAATCCCCAAACCCCACACGGTAACTCTCAACCATGAACTGATAACAACTGGTAGATAAACATTCAGTTTCCTTATGCCTCAGACATAGTAAGTGTGCTCTATACAGACTCCACAAGGCCCCAGTAGGACTTAGTCCCTTAGGCCCAAGGCAGTAACCTGCCAGTTGACATACCCTGACCTGGCTTCTTCCCCTTCCCCAGCTAACTCCCCCATGCCGAAATAAACTACTTGCCCTCAAATCCTTGTCCGAGATACAGGTTTCATGGAAGACTAACATGAGGGAAAAACAAAATCCAGGGAAAGAGGAAATGAAATATTAGATAACGTGGAATCTTACATTGGGTGATCAGAACAGGCTTCACTGAGGCAATTTTGAAAAAAGACTTGAATGAGGCAGGCATGTAGGTGCACACCTATATTCTTAGTACTTGGGAGGCTAAGACAGGAGGAGCCCAGGTTTGAGACCTGCCTCAGCAACTTAGTGAGACACTCAGCAACTTGGTAAGAACATGTTTTGAAACAAAAAATAAAATAGGACTGGGGGTGTAACCCAGAGGTAGGATGTTCCTGGGTTTCACCCCAGTACCACAAAAGAAAAAAACAAGAAAGAGAAAAAGGAAGGAAGAAAAAAGGAAAGGAAGGAGGGAAGGAAGGAGAGGGGGGGGGAGTTGAATGGAAGGAAGAATGAATTTTAGTTCCAAATCAGGGTCCTTGCCAAACCTATCACATGACATTACCTCCAGAGACACAGTGAAGCTCTGGTTTGGGTTGCTGGGGATTTTTCCCTTTTCTCTAATGTTTGAAAATAAAATGTTCAACCCTAGTAACTTGGTGAAGTTTGGATTTTCATTCCCAGAAGCAAAGCATTGATTTTCCTTCACAGCATTTTGATATAAATGTATGTGAAGCCCTCAGGGCGTCTTGCCCTCATATTCTTATTATAAGATGTCTCGTCAACTGTCTCAGTTGAAGGCCACAGAACTAACTCAATACTAAGGCGTTCTCTCCCAGGGGGAATTCTCAACAAAATTTCATGAGTGCAGATGGGTACATGGTGGGGATACATGTCACTTTCACTTACAGCCTCCAAAGAATAAAATGTCACTACTTCTATTCACCCTAAGCTTACTGAATTACATGAACACAGGCCCTGTGTGTGCAGTGGTGGGCAATATATGTTTTAAATGTGAATATAGAGAGAAAATGATGACAATTTCATAGAATCACTGACTTATAAGATAAAAATCAACTTCGGAGTCAAGCATGGTGGTACATGACTGCAATACTAGTACTTAAGAATCTAAGACAGGAGGATCACATGTTCACGAACAGTCTTAGCAACTCAGTGAGACCCTTAGTAACTTACTTTATTTCAAAATAAAATAGGCCTAAGGGTGTAGCTCAGAGGTAGAATGCCCCTGGGTTCAATCCCTAGTATAAAAAAAAAATTAAATATCAACTTTAGTAGTTAAATCTCTTCCTCAGGAAAGTGTCCCCACCCCCACTATACCTGATTGGGTGTCTCCAGCTCTTACTCAAACACTTTTTCTACTAAAGAGTACTCACTCAAAACCTGCTCCATTTTTTAACAGCTTATCAAATTATTATTTATATTGATGAAATGTGATTCCTTGTAGTTCCTCATTATTCCTTCTAAACCATAAAAACAAAACTAAATCCCTCTTCTGCATAGCAAATAGGCTTCCCATAAATACCTTTTCCAAATGAAAGCCACTCTGCTTCAATGTAAGTTTGGATTTATCACCATCCTGAAGGTTTCCACCTGACACTCTGTGGCTATCAACATCTTTGAAAAAGGCTGGCACTGAGAATTGCAAACTATATTTACATAGGTTTGATCAATAACTGAATCATTAGGATTCTACTTCACTTGGTCTAATAGTTCTCAGATTCTGGTCCATTTTCAAGTTTCCTTTGTGTACCTGTTAGATAAAACAGAAAGGGATTCTGCTGTCAACCCTCTAAAAACCTCAAGTGACAACCTCCCTAAATTGAACCAAGAAGAAATCGAAAACTTAAACCGACCAATAACAATCAAAGAAATAGAAACAGCAATAAAGAGTCTACCATCAAAGAAAAGTCCAGGACCAGATGGCTTTCCAAGTGAATTTTATAAAACATTTCTAGAAGAGCTAACCCAATACTCCTCAAGCTATTCCGTGAAATAGAAAGAAACGGGACCCTTCCAAACACATTCTATGAAGCCAACATCACACTAATACCAAAACCAAATAAAGACAGCTCAAGAAAAGAAAACTATAGGCCCATATCACTGATGAATTTAGATGCAAAACTGCTAAACAAGATACTAGCAATGCGCATTCAAAGCCACATC
>PVLC010040950.1:0-13604 GCA_004027655.1 Graphiurus murinus
AATCCCAGCATTCGGGAGGCTGAGACCGGAGGATCCGGGTTCGCGGCCAGCCTCAGCTACCTAGTGAGGCACTCCGCAACTTAGTGAGACTCGGTTTCAAAATAAAGAATAAAAATTAGGGCTGGGGGTATAGCTCGGAGGTAGAATGCCCCTGAGTTCAATCCCCAGTACCGCAAAAAAAAAAAAAAAAAAAAAAAAAAAAAAAAAATCTTAACTCCTCTTATGCCCCATCTTGTCCCTAGCATCCGCATATTAGGGAGAACATATGCTTCTTTGCTCTTTGTGACTGGCTAATCTCACTTAACATAATGTTTTCCAGTTGCATCCATTTCCCTGCAAAGAACATGATTTTGTTCTTCTTTATGGCTGAGTAAAATTCCACTGTGTACATATTCCATAGTTTTGTAATCCATTCATCTGTTGATGGGCATCTTGGCTGGTTCCATAGTTTGGCTAGCTCCAGAAGAAAAAGGAGAGACCCTTGATAAGCAAAGAAGTTGATTTAACTGAAGGGGATGGACGGGGTGGGGGGACACCCTAATGCACACGATGTACTTACACAATTATATCAAGGTCACTCACTAAACTGAACTTGAGAGGGAGGGAGGGCAAGGGAGCGGGGTGGGAATTGGGGAAGGGGTCAAATGAGAAATGTGTGCACATATGTCGTTATCAATTTGTACCTAACAAAGATATATGCTTACAATGCACGAATTATTACAATAAAAAAAGAAATCTTAACTCCTGAGGTCAGGCAGGTTATAGAGGTCTTGGTTGAACTCTTAGATGTTAGGCTGGCCCACCTAAGTTTGAGCTCCTGAGATTGACAATATCGACCTTCTTTTACTTACTACTTGGGCTCTCTGTGCTTAGTCTCAGCATCTGTGAAATGGGACGCAAGCCCACTTCCCACCGTGAAGAGTAAATCCATGAGGGTATAAAAGTGCGGAGGGAAGTACCCAGCCAGGGAGTACTGGTACCTGTCCATCAGTACTCTTGCCTGATGCCCAGGCGTCCTGGAGGAGGTCACGTGACCTCTCAGTTTCTTCATGTGAGATATAGGGATGAGAAAAACGGGGGGGGGGAGGGAAGGAGGGAGGGAGAGAATAGCTTTGCCACAGTTTTTGCTTTCACCATTTCAGGAAGTACTGGTTTGATTCTGGAGCCGCTGACTGCAGGGCAGGGCGGTGCAGTACTTAACATAATCAGCACACAGGATAGAGAAAGCCAGCACTTAAGATCCTAGACGAAAATCATAGCTGGGACTTGAAACAAACACTCTGCTGCGCATGCACAAGGGAGGGAGGGTTAGAAAAACAAGAAGGAAGGGTTCTGTTTAGGCTGGGTGGCTGGAGGCACCTCCGAGGACACAGCCAGGAAAAGGGTAGAAAAACTATTTTATATAAAGGGACTGGACGGGCCTCCCCTTGGCCTCCAGAGGAGGCGCCCAGGGCTTCTGGGGTGGGATGGAGTGGAGCAGGGGCACGGGCCAGATTCTGCAGGGATTGTGGCCTGCGAAGAATTCGCAACTTCACTCCAAGTTGAAAGGCAAGCCAGGGCAGGCTTTGTTTTGTTTCACTTTGGTCTTTGGAGTGAAGGGTAGGAAGTGTCCTTCGCGCGGAGCGGGCTGGGTGTCCCACAGACTGCAAGTCCTCGTCTACCCCTTCAGCCGAGTGTAAGCAAGGGAGGGGCTGCCATATTCATGCTTCAAGTTCACCTTGCTGTGGGTGGACAGCAGATCATCATCGCAAGGGGACGGAGACCAGGAGAGCGGCTTGGAAGTGGGCGGAGGAAGGGCTCGTTGATTGGGGATTGTGCATAGAGGCTGCACCCAGCGATGGTCTCGTGGGGAAAGAGAGGCCAGAAACCCTAAGCAGATTCATCATGGGCAGTGGGAGGGGGGTGGAATGGGGAGCAGTGGAGCTGAAGGTGGAGCCCGGGCTGGTGTCGCTTCCCTCTCAGGTGTCACAGAGCGCGGCTGCAGGTGAGGGCACTCGCAGCCATGGAGACGCGGAGAGGATGGTGAGCCCACCGTGTGTCCGGCTCCTTCTCCACTGGCTAACCTTCTGCATCCCAATGGCATATCTGCCTCCCTCCCGGCTCAGCCCTGACTCCAGGGACACCTCACGGAAGCCACATCGGCTGACCCTCTAGGCAGTTGGCTGTGATTCTCGCCATCCTCCCCAAGCCATCTCGTGCTAGGAAAGTGCTCACCACTGAGCTACATGCCTTGTCCAGTGGGCGGCCCGCACTCATTCCAGAAGCTCACCTTTCTAGCCCTCAGGGCAGGGCCCCGGATCAAGTGGCTCTCTCTGCCTAGTGACCTGAGACCCGATGACAGGTGGCCTGTCTTGCTGTGCCCCCACAGCTGTTAGGGGTCTGATGGAGTGGAGGATGAAGCCAGTCCTGCCCTCTCCTGGAAGGACTCTGGGATTTCTGTCCCTATGGGCTGATTTGGGGCCATGACCCTGGCTTTGGACACAGATACGTCTGAAGCCAGGTCATATTCTAATGGAGAGAATGTGG
Source organism: Graphiurus murinus (assembly GCA_004027655.1). Lineage (NCBI taxonomy): Eukaryota > Metazoa > Chordata > Mammalia > Rodentia > Gliridae > Graphiurus > Graphiurus murinus. The sequence goes on from PVLC010040950.1 coordinate 2,527, forward strand.
CTAAGACTTGGAAATATAAATACCTTCGTATCTTGTTTGCCCATCTTCCCCGAGAACCGCAGCCTGCGGGAGGAGGCAGGGAGACCGGGGGCGCTGGGATCCTGCTGCCAGAACTGTGTTTTCTGGAGACCAAAGAGGGCGAAGTTTCATCCACAGGCACCGAGAAGTCGACTGAGGGTCAATGCTGGGTGCGAGTGGGGTCTTCTGAGCCTCCTCCTGCTGTGTTTCTTACCTTCTTCCCTCCCACCTTTCCTGCGAAGTCTCACCTCCTCTTCGGGCTCCGTGAAATGTCCTGTCAGCCATCCTCTCAAGGCAGGACAGATTTACAACACGCCACTTCTTTAATTTTGCATTCCTCCACCTACACAGAATCTGCGTCGGGAGGAAGGGAGGTGTTAAGGTTTCCTCCTTCCTGCGTGCTGCTTGATCCTCCTGCCCAGCCCAGGGCTCACCCCCAGGACCCAGGCTCTGAGGACCGCCACCTCCCGGTCCCCACCTGGGGAAAGCTCAGGGTCTGGAGGCCACGCCCTGGCAGGCTGGGTTTGGGGGTGTTTTACTCTGGCCCCTGGGTTCCAAGGTCAGAATCTGCAGGAGGAAAAGGAGAGGCCCTGCCATGCATAGTGTGGGCTCTCTCAGTTATGCACTGGCCTTGCCTGGTCCACTTTAGGATGCTGGAGGGTGGAACTAAGCTGGTTTAGGTTCTAGAGCTCTCCTCCTCTCAACTCTAGAACCACAAGCAGCCGCAGCCTCTGAGCACACCAGGCTCTGTCTCTAATAAGCAGCAAACGGAACAGAGACAGCAAGGATGGGATAGTGAACCCACATCCAAGGTTTGCACCTAACACAGCAGGCAAAGCTTTGGGGTCTCACGGCACTAGAAGTCAAGCGTCATCCTCCCGGGACCAGTTTATAAACGAGAGCAGGAGTGCAGAGTCATATCACCTGCAGGTGACGCCCGTGGACTTGGCTTGTGTGGAGGAGGGTCTGCATGGCTCCTCTGAGGCATTCTCTCTTCACTGACCTACAGTTCCTGATCTGTACAGCCAGGGGGCGGGGCCCAGGGTGATTCAGACTTTCTCCTGGCCCCCACGTCTGACTCTGTGATGTCAAGAAATTAATGCCGAGTGGAAATACCTTTCTCAGTTGTCCCCAAGTTGCCATCTGGGCCCAGAGCTTAACCTTCCCTGAGCCGTTTCTCTTCCACCTGGGGGACTTTAGGGACAGCCATGGTGTCCACCGTTCTCTACTCTCCAGCTTTTGCTGGGACCTCCAGTGGGTCACTTTGCCCCTTCCTGCCTGCACCTGCTTGCTGCCATCTAAAATTCAAATCCTGACTGTCAGCCGCCTGGTGCCCAGCCCTGACCCTCAGCCCCCTGTGTCCAGTTCTGACCCTCAGCCACCTGCCGCCCACACTTGAGCCTCTGCCACCTGCCATCCAGCCCTGACCCTCAGCCACCTGCCGCCCACCACCATCACCCAGCCCTGCTCAGTGCTATCTGCTTCTTATGATCACATGCTTCTTGGGAACATCGTTGACTTATCAAGTGAATTTCTCTCTTCTCTGCTGGTTGTAGCTCTCTGAGGATAGACGACTTGCCATTCTTCCCATTATTTTATGGACAGGGTCAATCCCATAGCAGGTACACAGCCAGCATTCATTACGTGTAGAATGCAGCTTTGGGATGGCTTGCAATCTCTCAGGCACCGAGGGCTAACAATCATTGCCTTACTGGGCAAAGAAGACATCTCAGGGCTGGTGGCACCAGGGGCTTAGGACTCTGCTGCCCACCAGCCTCCCGCTCTGTGGTGTCTGCCTGCTTCTCCCAGAGAATGGTCTTCCCAGTCTTTGGTGACACCTAGTACTGACACTGGGCCATGGGACGTTCCCCGAGGAGTCCCTGGGACACCTGGGTCATGATCATGGGCTGGTGCTTTCAGCCTCTGCAGATGGTGACCCTGCCATCACCCGTGTCTTGGGTCACAGGGCTCTTCCGCCTTGCTCCTTGCTCTGTTCCTGCTGCTGCAGCCACCAGGCAGGCCTCTCCTGCACCCCAGGCTGAGCCCTGCCCTTCCAGCCTTGGTGGCTCCGAACATGCTGCTGCCTTCTGCCTGTCTTGCTCTTCCCTTGCCTGAGCTGTTCACCTTCCTATCTCTCAGCTCAGGTGTCAGCCGCCGCAGCAGAGTTGTCCCCAGAACAGTGTCGTTAATGTCCATCCTGACCCCTCTTGCATCCCTCTGGCTTCCAGGGCACGGTGGCACATGGTGGCCAGATGGCTACTATACTGTCCCCCTCCTCCTCTCCTGGCTCATGTCCACAGAGAAGGAAGAGCCCCTCATCTGTGCCTTCACATGCCCCTGCCTTGTTCCTTGTCCGGGACATATGTTCTGGACACTTGGAAAATGTGAATGAATGAATGAATGAATGAGCAAGCACTTTTTAGGAGCCAGCCATCAAGCCTAGAACCTCCTGTCCACTATCCTGTTTAATCTTTGGGGCAGCCCTGAATGGGGGAAAACAGACTTTTGCCCCTATTTCCCAGCTTGGACACAGACACAGAGGGGCAGTTGACATCGAGGAGAGGGGACTGGTGTGTCTCCTGGATCTCTTCCCATCAGCCTTGGGTCACCTTCTCCCTGGCTTGGCCCCTTTTCAGCTTCTTCTTTCTCAGTAGCTCCCGGTGCTCAGCTGAGAGAGGAGAGATGGCCGAGCAGGGCTTCGCCCTGTCATTTCCTCTCCCTTTCCAGTCTCCAAACAAAGATGGCGGCCTCCCCAGCTCACCATCAGAAGGCTCAGTGGTGTTGCCTGGAGCCCCCCGTGCTCTTTCTGAAGCAGTGGCATCATGGGGGAGCAGGGGACATGTGGCCAGCGTTTGCCTCTGCCAGCTTGTCTAAGGGATTTTTCTTTCTAGAACTACTTGCTTTGCCAGATATTCCAGCGGGGTGCCTCTGAAACACTACACAGTCCTCAAATCCCAGGGCTCCCTGACCACACCTCTCTCTGTCTCCAGCCTGGAGGACCTGGCTGGTGTGGCTCACCCAGTCAGAGGACCTGGGGCTTCTACAGAGGCAGCTGTGCCTGCATACCTTGACCTAGAAGAGAGAGGTAAGGCAGAAGTCTCCAGAAAGTTCCAGACCAGGAAGTAGAGGTAGAACTGGGCAGAAGACCCCATTTTATGTGTCTTGGGTCGACCTTCTTTCATTTTCTCACATGCCCAGCACCATGGCCCTGGGATGTGGCCTCCTTTAACAAATAGTAAGGCTAATCATTCACCTATAAAATATGGACAGGAGCATCAGTTCTTCAAGATTGTGGAGATGGTTAACGAGGAGGGCATGCATGCGTGTCTTGGAGTCAGTGTAGCCCCTCATTGATGGCTGGTGATTCTTTCATACCCAATGTGTTTTCCGAGGCTGATACTGCACAGATAGTCGTTGAAAACACATGCCAGCCTCTGACTCCTTGAGTTGACTCCAATGTGCTTTCCAAGGCTGATATTGCACGGATAGTGGTTGAGAGCACATGCCCGCCTCTGACTCCTCGGGCTTATAGTTTCTACCTCTGCCATTTGCTACCTGTGTGGTGTTGGAGAAATCACATACCCTCTTTGAGATCTGGCTTCCCCATGCATAAGCAAGTGAATTCAACAACAGGTGCAGATCGAAGAAGACTCTTCTGCAAGTCAGGGCCATTCAGAGACCGAACGTTGCCTCGGCAGGTAGGTTGGCCCTTTGTGAGTGCAGGCTTTGGAGACAGATTTGATCCCTGTTTGGGAGATCCCTGTCTAGGGGGTCCCTGTCTGGGGGAGCCTGGGCAAGTGCCATCCTGACAAGAGCTGGATGCTGGGTGCTTCAGGCTGAGTTGCCACTTACTTGCTGTGTGGCCGCAGACAATTCTTTCAGCATCTGTAAATAACAGTGCCTGTCCCATAAAGCTGTGGTGAGGCCAAACTGAACATGTGAATGTAGTTTACATGCTCACAGCAGTGTCTGGAGCACAGAGAGCCATCTGCAAATGTCTGCTGGTCCTGGAGATGACTATGTCCCCCCAGCAAAGCAATTGAGCATCCAGAAATACTCCCCATAGCATGCCCAGTGTGCGTGGACATGTGGTCGCTCAGTTCCGAGGATGCCCTAGGAATGTAATCCTTATTAACACTATCCCCGGGGCCCTTATGCCTAGCTCAGTGTCTGCAGCCTCTCTGAGGCTGAGATGTGTGGACAACTCCCTGGCTGATCTGTAGCAGTAGAGGAAGAGGCCCATGTGTCTCTGGCATTTGATTCATAATTTCCCTCCTTCACCTCTTCCCCTGCCCACTTGGAGTGTCACCTGTCTCTCTGTGGTCAGCGGCACTCAGCAGCAGTTGCGTAGAGATAATGAATGAGCAGAGATTGCTTCCTGGCTGGTCCCCCTGCGGGCTGCCAGGCCTCCTTCCCTGGCCTTTGCTGGTCCAGCTGATCCCCCATTACATCCTACCATTTCCTCTCCCAGAGTCTATATTGAGGTAGTCATGTATTCCAATACAGATGGTGCTCCTCCTATCTGATGAGGGTCTTAAGGTCCTCGGGCATCACTTTTTACATCTGTGTTAAGGGAGCAAAATCAACCTGGCAGAATGGCTATTGCAGGTAAAGTCTCAGGGCAGGTGACTGGCACAGAGAGGGCACTCAGAAGCTGCCCATATCCTCTTTCCAACTGCAATACCTCTTGACCGAGAGCCAGGGGGAGGCTAGGCTGTGTGCACTGCAGACAGATCCAGTGTCCACCTCAGAAACTCAGTGAGGTGCTCTGCAACTTAGCAAGACCCTATTTAACAAATAAAAAAAAATAGGGCTGGGAGTATAGCTGGGAGGGAGAATGCCCCTGGGTTCAAGCCTCAGTCACACACACACACACACACACACACACACACACAATGAAAACTCAACTACAGTGGCTTGAGCAAGTACAAGTTTGTGTTTCTCCTGCTTTCATCGGGCTTGGGGTGGCCAGTTTGGGAGTCCCTACTTCCTTAAGTCTCCTGAACAGCCCTTTAGACATTATGCTTCCCATATGAAGGAGGACAAGGGAAAAGTAAAGTTCCCAACCCCATCTACCTGTCTGTCTTCTTTGTTTTAGTCAATTGTTTCTTTGCTGTGACCGTACCTGACAAGAGAACATAGAGGGGGAAAGGTGTGTTTGAGCTCACAATTTCAGAGGTTTAAAAAGTCCATGGCAGAAACCCTGGTGGCAGGGGGTGTGGCAGAGGAAGGCTGCCTCCAGCTGCCATTTTTATGTCCCTGGAATGAGGTCAGTGCTCGGAGCACATCTGGAGCTCAGTACATATTTCACTTTGACTAGATGACTGAATGTGGAAATAAACAGATTAACCAACACGTGGAGCTCTTTCGGCCCAAGGCCATTCACTGGAAGATGGCGGCTGAGGGTGGCTCGGGGTGCTAAGCCCGCCTCCCTGACAAGCAGGTGAGCTGAGGAGCCCTGGCACTGCTGGGGAGACTGGCCGAGGGGGTATTTTGGGAGCTATTTGTCCTGACTAAACCAAGCTATAAATTGCCCCTTGAACCCTTAAATATATGAGGCTTAGTTACCAAAAGGGAATTTGCGGATGTTTCAGGAATGATTCCTTAAAGCATTTTGGGCTAGATCTACGTTCTTTGAGAAGACTTTGCATCTTTCCTGTTTATGATCTGCAGATTGGCCTTGCTGTTTAGATCTGGGAGTGAACTCTTCTTCCCCTTGAGGTATCTGCGGACATGACTCAGTGGAACAGCCTACTCTGAGCTCCAGCCATCAGCCCCCATAAATGTGCTCACCGTCTAGGATGGAACCTACGGCATCAACTCCTTTTACATTTTAAACTCATTTAAGTGACATGCAGTCCCCAGCCTGGCTCCCTGGCGGGCTTCCAAGGTGAAAGTAATTGATCGTCGCCCTACAGCTGCTGCCGTCCTGGGTGGAGCTGTCTAAATATTGCTTGGTGCCTGTGCGCTCTCGGATTTAGTCCTAGACAGACAGCTCCGTGCCGTTTCCAAAATAACCCCTTCCATGGGGCTTGTCAGACCTGGTGGTGCCTTTCAGGATAAACATTAAAAATACCTCCACCCGAATCAGGAAAGATCTCATCTGTCCCTTACAACTGATGGGTTAACAGAGACCCAAAGGTCCTGCACTGAAACACCCCTACCCCCAAATAGGAGTAGTAGGCATCACACAGAACTGACAGCTGGTAAAACTTCTCAGTAATGTGTAACTAAAATAATAATCTGTGATGGCCAGATTGCTTCCAGGGCAGGGCTGGGTCTGCACAAGGTCAGTGAGCTGCCTTAGGTGCTAAATTTAAGAGAGAGCCTTCTTACTCCAGTCCCAATGCTCTAATGGACTTGATCTTTCCCAGGCCCCAAAGCAGCCCTGCTATAGGTGACTTTGAGGTCTCCCTTACCATGATGCTCCCACCAAGACAGAGTAGAGCACCCTCCAAGTTACCGGCTGATCAGTCCCAGAGCCGACACCAGGACCCAGCATGGTGAAGTTCAGAGCTAGCGCTCACTCTGAGTTATGTAGACAGGCAGAGTTCATTTTCTTTTCCACTTGATCTTCAAGTGACAATTCATGCGGATGAGACATGTATGTAATATAGTACAATAACTTTGTTGTTGCATAACTTGGCTCTACTGTTTCTTTATAATGAGAGGTTCTGCTGCTTTGGAATTTGCATTTTTCTGGAATTGCACCTGAAGCCCCATAGTGTGACTTAAGGGACGCCTTTCTGGTCTGCCCTCACCCTCCCACACACAATTCCCTTTCAGAGACACCCCTTGACGTGGAATCATCACGTATGTGTGAGCCTTCGTAAATGGGGTTCCCTCAGCCTGTCTTGCCAATTGTTCTTTTGTCTGTGTGAGTCTTACTGTTTCCTTGAGTGGACCCTTCCCAGGTGAGCCTCCTGGCCTCTGGTCCAGGTTAGAAGGTGCACCTGTGCCTTACACCACCCAGCAACCTGCCATGCGTCCATCAGCTATTCTACTGTACTGCCAATACTGGATTTTGTGTCTGGCTGTCTCTGATTGGCAAGACTGAATTCAGTGGAAATGGGGGTTATCTGCGGTATTGAGCACGATGTCGGCAGAGTTGGTGCTTAGCAAGGACACAAGTAAATCAAAGAATCAGTGAAGGTGGAGCTGCCGGCTGCCCTGCCTCTGCTCCGGCACTGAGCCTCTCCTATGCTGTGGGTGGAATGGGATCCGTTTGCTGTCTTACTTCCCAGGGTGACCACGGGCCACGCTTTCTCACCAGCCTCTGTTTCTTCTTGCTTTTCTCAGACGTGCTCTGCCCCAGTGTCCGAGTCGAAGGAGAGCGTTTTAAGCACACCAATGGAGCCAGCAAGGAAATCACAGGTAAGAGAGCACTCACACTCACACACATTTGCTTTGCTGTGATACTTGCTGGGCCCAAGTGTGACCCTCATGCATGTAGGAGTGGCCCCTCTGACCCTGTCCTCGTTCTTGTCTTTCACCAAGTCCTAGTGGAGTGTTTGACCCATGTAGGTTCCAACGGCGAAGAACACTTTCTGTTTTCCAATGGGTGGGCTGTGAACATCCCAGACAGGAATCACTACATAACTCATTGGAATGTGTGCCTTTGTAAAAGAGTTGGTGCACAAGCAAGCAAAGGATGGGCAGAGTGGGTGAGATGGTGGATAAATAAATGCATGTCCCAGTGAAGGGAGGGCAAGCCCGGGTTATAATATCTGAGTGAGTCAATGGCAGGGGAACAAAGAGACACCTGACTGCAGACCCCCCCAGCAGGGAGACGTGCTGCAGAGGCTTGTCACAGGCTGTGTCTGTGTAGCAGAGAAGCACAGGGCAGCATGTGAGCATGGCTGATCTGTGGCCCCATCATCCTGATGATGCTGAATATTGATCAGTCCTCCCCTCGGCTGGGCATCCCGATAAGCACTTTGAAGGTGTGAATTCAGGTAACTTCTTCTACCCCCCCAAACCCAGAATGCCAGCCCTGCTCATTTCACTGCTGCCGACTTGGTCCGGGTCCTTTCTCCCTCCTCTGTCCTCTTATGGCCAATTCTAGCCATGTTCTTATCGCCTACCCACCCTAGAAAGTCGAATGAAGTCAATGATAGGTTCTGGCAAGGTGCCGCTACTGCCCTGTCTGCATCCCAGGGACCCTGGCATGTCAGTGGGCTCCTGTGGACTTCAGGATGCCAGCATATGCATCTTTGACCCTAAGGGACTTTTCTAGAATGGGAGAAGATGTATAGAGCAGCAGAATGTGCGAGAGATTTGGCACTTCAAGAAGCCCTCCACTAGTGACTTGGTGCAAACCTCCCAGCTCTACTGTTCCTTGGGCGGGATTATTCTCAGGTCCATGTTGGGCTCCATTCCCAAGGGTTTTCCAGCAGGATCCAGGGACAGTCAGCCACAGAGTAACTGGCTTCCCGCCATACTCTGTGGGCTGCCTTCCTTTCCTGCCTCTGGCCCTAATACCCTATCAAGCCCAACTAGGGAAGTTGCAAGCACTTTTGGAGCAGCTCAGGGAAAGATGGATTTGTTCATCTCTTCTCCCCTTTGTGCACAGGGCATGCAGTTGGTGCTCAAGGAGGAAAGATCAGTGTCACAGTTTCTTTGTGTAATTCATGAGATAAAGGTGACTCCTTCATCTCTTGTCTTTTTTAGCTCAGTTACCTTGAAATGCCTGTATTTATAGCTGCTACTCTGTCCACAGTGCAAAACTGCAGGGTACTTTGACTTCGATGTTAATCCCCTGGGAAGCTCCTGGGTCATCTCTTATCCATTCCCTCCAGCATGCATGTGTCTGGCCAGCTCTGCCCTGGATACCTCTCACTGAAGTCCCTCTTCAAAGCAAGTTCTTTCCTTCCTACGTTATCTACCCTTGGCTCTGTGAACCAACATCCTTCAGGGCAATATCCCGCAGCAATTCACCATTCAATATGTGTGTCTGTAGAAAGACATTATTAAGTTATAATAATAGTAGTCACAATCAGTACTGAGCACTTACTGTATGCCTATGTAGTTCCTCATTTACGCTCGCAGTATAGAAGATGCACATTACACATTTTGCAGGTAGGGAAACTGAGGTTCAGAGAGATGAGGTAACTTTCCCGAGTTTGCGGGTAGAGTCAGGATTCACATCCAACCCATGATCCAGCCAAGCCCGTACTTTGTCACTCAGAGTGGACAATCTTGACATTAGGATTGTTCAATATTTATCCCAAGGCAGTTGGTTCAATGAAGTGAAGAAATGAAAGTCACCTTTGTCCTAAATATTGGGCAAATTGACCCTGCGTACCAAGCGCCAGCCTACTCCCTCATCTTAAAGAGTGAAAATGGGCTATGCAGTGATGGAGAAATGGCCAGAGAGGTTCAGAATGCTTCCCCACAGGCATCCACAGAGAGGGCACAGCACTTTGGCTGTTGTTATTTCTATTGGGTGGGTGGCGGAGCTAACCAAAACAAGAACTGCGCTCTCCCTCTGCTGCCAGATAAACCCAGCCCGCCGTGTGTCTCTCGTCTGGAGCGATGTGGCTTCTGTGAGCAGCGTGACACCCTTCCCCAGTACCCTCAAGAGCTGACATTCTAAAACTCCAATTTCTTGGCACTTAGAATGCAGCCTGTGCTCCTTTGCCCGGTCCTGAAGGCTCTGTGTCCTCTGTGCCAACGAGGCTTATGCCCCCCCAAGATGCAGCGCTTCCCTCGACTATTGGCACTTTCTGTGCTTAGTGTGCCCATTTCTCTCTCGGCCCCACAGTGAGCGCCTGATCACCCCCAGGGTCTAACTCTACTGTCACTTTCAAGAAATAATTTTAGACTCCACAGGGACCTTCTTTGCCCTGTTAGTATTTTCTTCTATCCTGAGAACTTCAATGAGAAGGTGTCATAATTTCCTGCTTCCCTGTCCACCTCCGCAGCAAGAATCCGAGATGTTTGTAAGCAAGACCTGTCTTTCCCTGGGCATCTTTCTATATAGCCTAAGAGCGCAGAGCCATGGCATAGAAGAAGCTCAGTGAATCTTCACTGGATGAATGAGGGGATGTCTGAATGAAATAAGTGAATGGAAGAAGCCTGAATGGGTAGACAGGGGGATAGATGAATGGATAGATGTATAAAAGATGGAGGAAAGGGAAAGCAGAAGAGAGAAGGAAGGAGAAGACAGGGAGAGAGGAAAAGGGAGACAACTGAAAACTGAATAAATGAACCTGCCTATGTCATTTATAACTCAGAAGCCTTCCTGTAGCTTGTGAGAAGAGCAGCAAGATTTTCTTTTTTAACTTAAGAATAACTGATTCTTGCTGGAACAAATCAGGAGGTGTGTATACGCACACATGTATACATGTGTTTGTGTGTGCATGGACATGTGTGTCTATACATGTGCACACGTAAATACACGTGAATATGCAGGACTTTGAACACATATTTTAACCTATAGCATGTAAGGTTGAGTCTGATGAGGAGTCTGTTTGGTTATCGGGCGCCCCAGGCTGAACTCTCAGCCGTGGGGCCCCAATAAAAGACGCCGGCTAAATGCTACTGGTTCGAACCTCTTTTATTATATCTCTCTCTTTCTGGGATCAAGGCGTTGCACAAACAATAACAAACATAGTGCAGAAGTCGTCTTTCCAAATAGTGCTTTTCCTACAAACTTTCAATAACCCCTCTCTCTAACAACCCGTCTTCCACTAGCAACCCACAATCTTTCTTCCCAGGACTTCCCCAGCAACCCAGCCAACCTCTTCCCAACCGCTTCTTCTTCCTAACCAATTCCTCCCAGAACTTCTCCCAGCAACTTCCCAACCAGCCTTTCCCCAGCAGCTCTTTCAGCCGCGCTCTCTCTATGTGAGAGGTGGAGGCTTTTATAGCTGCACCGGGTCTAAGCCACGAGGTGTCTCATACAGCTCTCACCTGGCCCGGCCACGAGTCGGGCGTGCTGGTGCATGCGCTCTGGCGTGGCACAGCCCTAGGATGTTATTCACCTGCAGCTGCTTCTGGCACTCTGCCAGGCGCCATCTAGAGGCGAGGTCTAGCCCGTGGAACTAGGCCCCCGACAT
>PVLC010040952.1:0-13605 GCA_004027655.1 Graphiurus murinus
TGTGTATCCATGGAAAAGGCAGAGCATTACTTCTGTAGCATTCTAAACAGGAATACGTAACATGAATCTAATAATAAGGAAGCATCAAGCAAACCAAAATAGAAAAAAAATCTATAAGATAACTGGTCCATATTCTTTCAAAACATCAATGTTGTAGCTGGGCGTAGTAGTACACACCTCTAATTCCAGTACAGGAGGATCACAAATTCAAGGCCAGCCTCAGCAATATAGCAGCACTCTGTTTCAAAGTAAAAAATAAAAAGAGCTGGGGTATAGCTAAGTGGTAGAGCACCCCTGGATTCAATCCCTAGTACCACCACCACCAAAAATAGATAAATAATGTCATGTAAGAAGATTGAAGAATTGTTCCAGATTACAACAGATTAGAGAACATGATAAATTAATGCAAATCAGAATCCTGGCCTTTACTTAAGGGAGCAAATAATGCTACACTTAACGGGGTAAGTGCTAGAAAGGGCATTCACAGGATAATTGAGAAAATGGAATATGAAAGAAAGATTCAATAAAAATAATATATCAAAGTTAAATTTCCTGAAATTGATAACTATACCGCAGTTAAATAAGATGTCCCTGTTCTTATGAATATACTTGAAGTACTGTGGAGTGGAATAAAGGAACAAAATGTCATGGCCTATCCCCTACTGAGTCAGAAAAACAAATTCTATCCCCACACATACATGCAAGAGAAGGGGGGGCAAAGTAAATGTAATGTGGCAGAATGTGAGAAATTGAGGAACCCAAGCAAAGGGCATGTAGGAATTCTCTGCATGGTTCTTATAAGTTTTCTGTACATCTGATATTATTTAAAAAAAAAAAAAGTGGTCAAACTTAAGCCAATGAGCCAGTGATGGACATGGGAAGAGAATATACAAGTGGTGTCTGCATTAGTGAGCAGTATTGATCTGTGAGGAACCTCACTTCTATTTTAATTCTGCCGAAGGACAGGTGAAGAAGTACATAAGCAGAATTCTCCTCTTGCTTCAGATGTAGAAAGCCCCGAGAGAACATCACTGCCATCCTATCAGGAGAAAGCCAGATAATCCACAAAATCGAGACTTCTCTTGAGCTAATCAGAGAGCCGAGGTCACCAGGCAACAAGGTGAACTGAATTCTAATGAGTGACAAGTCCCTCCAAGGAGAGACAGGACGTGCAAGCTGTGACCTTTCGCAGACACAGGAGGAGGCTGTGGCTGCCATGAAAACAGCTTAAATTTTAATGAATTCGTAGAAAGCTGAGTGTGGGCTGGTGTAACACTGTGGAATTCCTGGGCGTCCCTGACGCTGGGCTGTCCAAACTTACTCGAAAGCTCTTTTCCATGGGGCTGCCTCCAGTGCTCCTGAGAAAGACTGGGGGCTGAGTAGGGGCCTGGGCACAGCCCCTCCATACTGGACTAGGATAGACTCTGCTTACTTCCGGGAGCCTCCTCTCATGCTATGCAAAGTTTTAATCCACTGGGGAAATAGCAAGGAACCTCCCTGCACCTGGGCCTTCGGGAGTGGAGCAGAAGTCACTCATCCTCTGCTGGGTCCCGGATTGATACAGAGCAGGCGTTGGCTGCTGGGGGTGGGGGGTGCATAGGGAATTCTTTGCCGTCCACGACCACCCCTACCCCACCACATACAAAAACACACACACACCAAAGGCCCAGAGTGTGGAAGTAAATAATGCTAAGGAAGCCCCACTTCTGAAGTTCTGGCACACAGGACCAAGAAGACCAAGAGGGCCTTACCATAACCTGGCTCCTAGTACAGAGCAACTGTAGCTTACCACTGTGCAGTGATACAGGAAGGCTAAAAGTAAAAGGATGGGGAAAGATACACTATATAAGCATTACTGAAAGCTAAAGGAGCTACAAGAAAAACAGACCTCAGAACAAAAACCATTACCAGGGATGAGGTAATCATCATAAAGAGGTTAAGTCAATAAAAAGCCTTAATAATCAATAATCCTAAATGTGCATGTTAATAACAGGGCCTTCAAAAATATAAAGAAATAGCCAGGCAGTGGTACACACCTGTAATCCCAGCAACTCGGGAGGTTGAGGCAGGAGAATCACAAGTTTGAGGCCAACCTGTACAACTTAACAAGACCCTCTCTCAAAATAAAAAATGAAAAGGGCTGGGGATGCATGCAACTCATGAATAGAATGCCCCTGGGTTCCATCCCCCGTATCTCCAAAAATAAAAAATAATATAAGCCAGGCATGATGGCGCACGCTTGTTATCCCAGTACTTGGGACGCTGAGACAGGAGGATCGCAGGTTCACAGCCACTCTCAGCTACTTAGTGATGCCCTCCGCAACTTAGTGAGACCCTGTTTCCAAATAAAGAATTAAAAATACAGCTGAGGGTGTGGCTTAGAGGTAGAATGCCCCTGGGTTCCATCCCTAGTACTGCAAAATTAATTAATTAATAATAACAAGAATAATAATATAGCTGAGCATGGTGGCGCAAGCCTGTAATTCCAGTACTTGGATGATTGAGACAGAAGGGTCACAGGTATGAGGCCAGTCTCAGTACACATTTGTGAGGCCCTCAGGAACTTAGTGAGATCATTTCAAAATAAAAAATAGCTCGGAGCTAGAATGTCCATGGGTTCAATCTCCAGTACCACAAACACATGCACAAATAATTAATAATTACAATAACAACAACAACAATAGTAATAATATAGCTGGGTGTGGTGTTGCACGCTTGTAATCCTAGTATGTGGGAGGCTGAGACAGGAGGATCGAGGACAGCCTCAGCTACTTAGTGAGGCCCTCCACAACTTAGACCTTGTTTCAAAAAAAAGAATAAAATATAGGTCTGGGGTGTAGTTCAAAGGTAGAATGCCCCTGGGTTCAATCCCCAGTGCTGGGGGGGAAAAAAAAAAATAGGGCTAGAGCCGGGCATGGTGGCGCACACTTGTAATCCCAGTACTTGGGAGGCTGAGACAGGAGGATTGCAGGTTCACAGCCAGCCTCGGCTACTTAGGCCCTCTGCAACTTAGTGAGACCCTGTTTCAAAAGAAATAATAATAATAAAAAATTGGGCTGGGGGTGTAGCTCAGAGAGAGAATGTTCCTGGGCTCAATCCCCAGTACCACAAAAATAAACAAATAATACCGTCTCTTATGCTGCCTCGTCATTTCCTCACCTTTCTCCCATCCATACTGGTCCAAGTCAGCTCTTCTCCTTACTAAGTTATTGCATGGCAACAAGCTTCACTTTAAAGCTAATGGCCAACTTCACATCATAGCATACTTCATCATGGCACTGTCAGACTTGCAAAATGACTTCGGTGCCCTTCGGGGACGAGCTGACCACCCTGGGGCAGAGGAGGAAACAACATAGAGCAGCTCCGAGCAGACAGAAGAAGTGCAGGTGCAGCCCTTCCCTCACGTCAGTCTCCAAGAGGAGGAGAGGAAGAAGCCCACCGAGCAACGCAGTGTCGTCCCTTCCCTCCCGCACATGCAGGGAAGGGTGACAACCAGGGGGGCCCAGGCAGGAGGTGGAAACCACACCAGCCATCTCAACTGGTAAATTCAATGTAAGAGCTACAGACTAACAACAAGGGGCTTCAGCTAACAGAGTTTTAACTGTGTTTCCTTGGAGTCTGTGCTTGTCTATTCACATTCCTTAGTCACAGGGGCAAACTAATGGCCTGCAGTCTGAGCCCCATCCTGAACCAACTCCTCAGCCAGTCCTCACACACGAGCCAGTAATTCTCCTGCCCGAAATCGCCCAAGGCCAGGTACCACCCAGCCAGGACAGCCCTCGGGCCCAGGCGCACTGGACCTACTCACAGGAGCCAACCCGAAGCTGTTTCCTCACCCTGCTCCGCCTCTGCCTCAAACCCCCAGCAAGGGCTCTGGCCTGCCTCTCCCCTCCTGCGCCCTCTGCTCCTGACCAGGCTCGGCGCTTTGCCAGGAGGCCCCGGGAGACACGCATGCCTCCCTCTGGGAAACCCAAGTCATGACACTCTTTCAGTGGCATTAGCCTGTCCGTGTCATCGCTCACTCACCTCCAGAGAGGAGCAAGAGAAGCCTGAGGGCTAGAGTAGCGCCTGCGGAATGCACCCACTACTAGAGCTGAGGGAGCGGTAAGGAACTACGGCTCTGGGGAGCCTCCGCTCCACCTGAGCTGACACCAGACCTCTTCAGAGGCAGCATGCAGAACGCAGGGCCTGCTGGTGGCAAGGAGGCTGCAGGGTGTGATTCTGAGAAACGCGGTGGAGGACGTGCGTGGGTTGGAGCAGGTCCACAGCACTGCCTGTCGGGTCTGTGAGGGCTGTCGAGTGGAATCAGCACAGGGACAGGAGAGGACAGCCTTGCAGCGTCCCTCAGCTCCCCCATCAACAAACCTAACACTAGACCAGCCGCAAAGGAGAGATGTTCAGAGCAACCCGCGGCGAGGGAGAGAAGACTGGGAGTTAAGAGGCGATGAACTGGTAACTGGAGCAGGCGGCACGGAGATGAAAGGGAAGACTGGAGTTAGACTGAAGGGCCAGCAATGTAGCTTCGAGTCCACTTCCTGAAGGACACTCTGGAAGAAGACCATTCTGCAGGAAGTAACACACCCCCACCGGGATGGCTAGAGAATAAAAGAGATGGTGTAGTGGGGTCCAGCCAAGAGCCTCACATCTGCCCTAGGAAAAATGCAGTGGAGAGCAAGCAAGGATAGGCCTCTGGGCCTCATGCAGACAAAAGAAGAAAAAAGAGCAAGGTCACCAGCCATTCCTCAGGGGCCATCTGCAAAAGGTCCAGGGGGCAAGGCAGACTAGACCCACAGAGGTAAGCATGCAAGGCAAGGGGCCTTCCTCAGCCTGAAAGATCCCCCCACACACACACACAAGGTACTCAGAGGGTATGTGCACGTGCACCTGTGCGTGTGTGTACGTGCACGTGTGTGGCACTAGGGATGGAATTCAGGGGTGTTCTACCTCCAAGGTACACCCCCAGCTCCATTTTTTATTTTGAAATAGGGCTTCACTAAGTTACTGAGGATGGCCATGAAACTGCAATCCTCCTGTCTCAGCCTCCCAAGTACTAGGATTACAGGTGTGAGCCACCGTGCCTGGCTGACATTTTTTAATGGGGAAGAACAGGGTGAAGGTAGGAAATATAAAAGATCCAGAAATGACACAAAAGATACTGTTTACTAAGCCGGGCGTGGTGGCGCACGCTTGTAATCCCAGCATTCCAGAGGCTGAGACCGGAGGATCCGGGTTCGCGGCCAGCCTCAGCTACCTAGTGAAGTATTCCGCAACTTAGTGAGACCCGGCTTCAAAATAAAGAGTAAAAAATAGGGCTGGGGGTGTAGCTCGAAGATAGAACGCCTCTGAGTTCAATCCCCAGTACTGCAAAAAAAAAAAAAAAAAAAAGATACTGTTTACTATAAAGAATATGAGACCTTCCCACTACAGACGGCAATTTGTGGGGAAGACAGTGAGGATTTTTTTTTTAATGCTGTAATTTCTCTGCACAGCTGGGTAGTAATCTATAAATCTACAACCCTGCTCTATATTACCATATGTCTTAAAAAGAGAAAAAAACAAAAAGAACATAAAACTTGTATATGCACTCAATATCATACTTCTTCAAATCTAATATGACATCATAAAATATACCTTAACTTTACACGCCATTATCCATGTGCCAGTTAAACCACTGCATTCTATTGATTATAAGATCCATCCTCATTTTAGAGATTTTTTTAAAATGTGAAATAATGTACATTTAGAATTAAAGTAGCTCTGAAAAATGCAGAAGAAACTGGCAGGGCAGGATTTTCTTTTTACTAAATGCCCTTTTTTACTGCTTGAATTTTCTTCCTATGAGTATATTTACTTATCACACATGCACAAACATAGTGTTTATCTTAAATTCTCCACTTAGAAGACATTCTCAAGCCAGGCGTGGTGGTACACGCTTGTAATACCAGTACTTGGGAGGCTGGGACTGGAGGATCGCAGATTCGAGGCCAGCCTCAGCTACTTAAGCGAGGCGCTCCGAAACTTAGTGAGACCCTGTTTCAAAATAAAAAATAGGGCTGGGGGTGTAGCTCAGAGGCAGAATGTCTCTGGGTTTTATCCCCAGTACCAAGAAACAAAAAAAGAAGATATTCTCAATTTGAGGAGAGAACTTAAATTCCTATCTAATACATTGTAGTTCTAGCAAATACTTCTAGTCCACAGCCACTTAAATTCAAATGTAACCTACTGCTCTATTACTTTGTATTTCAGTGTGTATCTTTCGGTTCTCTTTTTTTTTTTGGCGGTACTGGGGATTGAACTCATGGGCATTCTACCTCCGAGCTATACCCCCAGTCCTATTTTATTTTGAGACAGGGTCTCACTCAGTTGCCGAGTGCCTCACTAGGTAGCTGAGGCTGGCCGTGAACCCAGATTCTCTGTTCTCAGCCTCCCAAATGCTGGGATTACAAGTGTGGGCCACCACGCCCGGCTTATTCTTTATTTTGAAACAGGGTCTCACTAAGTTGCAAAGGGCCTCACTAAGTAGCTGAGGCTGGTCATGAACTCGGATCCTCCCGTCTCAGCCTCGCAAGTCCTGGGATTACAAGTGTGCACCACCACGTCCAGCTGGCTCTCCATTACATAGGTGTGAATTAGCAAAGGGCGTGATCCTTAAGCAGCTGCGGCTATTGCCAAGCTAGCTGTCCTGCACTGTGCAGACAACCACAACCTCCATCTCCTCCATCCCTGGAGATCGCATAAAGAGGCAAAAGTCAAACCAAACCCACATATGACTGAATTAATACTCCACACGAGAGTTCCACTTACTGGACAGTTATTTTTTGCTTCACAGATTTCACAGCTTGAACTCCATAAGGCCATCAAGGTCACCTGAAATTCCTTGAGTGGTTCGTATTTAAAACGTTATTGACATTTGGAGAATTCTGAATATGAACTATACATTGAATAATGTTGTTGGATTAAGGTGTCTTTTCTTTCTTTTCTTTTGTAGTGTTGGGGATTAAACCCAGGGCCTCACCCAGGCTAGGCAAGCACTCTACCACTGACCTACACCCCCAGACCAAACACTGATTTTTCTTGAGCATGGTAATGGTGTTGGGGTGACAGAGGAGTTGGCTCTCCTGGGTCTGTAGCCATCTCCTGGTTGTATGCTAAAGAGAAGTGCTTGCATGCAGAGAGATTTAGAGTGGGGGTGGCAAGAGGTGCTGCATGACTATAACACCAGTACTTGGGAGGCTGAGACAGGAGGATGATCATAGATCTGAGACCAGCTCACTAGC
The DNA here is from genome assembly GCA_004027655.1 of Graphiurus murinus. Classification (NCBI taxonomy): domain Eukaryota; kingdom Metazoa; phylum Chordata; class Mammalia; order Rodentia; family Gliridae; genus Graphiurus; species Graphiurus murinus. Next base: position 7,278 of record PVLC010040952.1, read on the forward strand.
AAAACCCTGTTTCAATATAAAAAATAAAAAGGTTGAGGGTGTAGCTTAGAGGCAGAATGCCCTTTGATTCAATCTCTAGGACCACAAAAAAGAAAAAAAAAAAATTGACAAATCTAGGCAAGATATATAGCTGATTCTGGCACTGTTCTTTCAACTTTTTATAGGTTTAACAATTTTCATTTAAATTGCTAAGAAAGAGCTGGGTGTGGTGGCGCACGCTTGTAATCCCAGCATTCGGGAGGCTGAGACCGGAGGATCCGGGTTCGTGGCCAGCCTCGGCTACCTAGTGAGGCACTCCACAACTTAGTGAGACTCGGTTTCAAAATAAAGAATAAAAAATAGGGCTGGGGGTCTAACTCAGAGGTAGAATGCCTCTGAGTTCAATCCCCAGTACCGCAAAAAATAAATAAATAAATTGCTAAGAAAGTAAAAATAATAGTAAATGCTCTGGACCCATACAACCTATCCTTCCCAATATCCTCAGAGAAGAGAATTTCCTGACTTCCCACCAGGCCACCCAGCTGCAGCATCTCAGTAAGGCCAGTCAGCAGCAGTCGGGCTGCAGCTCACAGTCTGTGGGCTCCTGGCGGGCCCTGCTGAGAGCTCCGAGAGCTGCGGTGTGCTGCACCAGGTAGCTGCGTGCCTACAGATACTCGCTTCACAGGCAAGGGAGCCAAAGCCTTAGCGGGGACACGGTAACTCTGATCCCACCGAGTTAACGGAAGGGCCAGGACTGAAGACCAGGTGAGCACACTGGAGAGCCCAGACTCTCTGCTGTCTCTACCAGTCTCTTCAAACTTCGGCCAGCCAGACGTGGTGGCGCATGCCTGTAATCCCACTACTTGGGAGGCTAGGATAGGAGGATTGCAAGTTGGTGGACAGCCTCAGCAACGTAGTGAGGCTCTCACCAACCTTGTGGAACTCTTTTTCAAAACAAAAACTAAAGGGAGCAGATGTACCTCAGAGGTAGAATGCCCTGGGTTCAATCCCCAGTACCAAAAAAAAACCTTGGATCAGGACCCATTCTTGGTCATGAAATCCACTAGTGAATTAGAGCCAAAATTCTTTCTTTTCTTTTCTTTTTTAGTACTGGGGATTGAACTCAGGGGTGGTCTACCTCTGAGCTACACTCTCAGCCCATTTTTTAAAATTCTGAAACAGGGTCTCTCTAAGTTACCATACGAGAGCCTCAAAAATGTGATCCTCCTATGTCAGCCTCCAAGTACTGGGATTACAAGCACGTGCAGCATATTTTTCAAAATGAAATCAAATAGAAAATACCACTGTACTCCACAATAAAAAGAAAGTATTAACTCACAGACCTTTTTCAGATGTACACATAGCCGGTATGTGTGTGCGCTCTGCATTACGTGTGCGTGTGAGCAGGCCTCAGAAAAAACCGGGCACTAATCACCAGGTCATGTCTGAGAGTCACTGCATTGTTCTATGCTGCCGTCTCCTTTCATTTCCTGCCCAGAAGCCTCACTGCTTAAGACTAGAGAGAAAAAAGCAATCAGATTTAGATGGGTAAGGGAAAAAATGCCATTGGGAATTCTCTAATCTCAAAATAATATACTCTTAGAACATACTAATAGGTAATGCAGTTGGCAAATTTAGTAATAGAAAAGACATTTTCATGTAGAAATCTGGGTAATGCTCTTGGTGTTTGTTATAGTAAGATGTTATCTGCAATCCTGTAAGAAGTTACCAATTTGAATTCAGGCTGAAACAGTATATACAAACATGGTCAAAGGTTAAAATTAGATGGAGGATTCTTCTCTGGCAGTTCTTCTCCACTGAAACACCAAGTGCATGGTGACACGCCTGAGGATCCAGAACGCCCAAGGAAAGCCATTCTGCCATTCCCCAAGAAGTCCAAGGGCAACTGAGGAGGTGGGGGGGGGGGAGTACCGGGTGGGTGAGATGGAAAATTATTTAAACAGTGCCCTTCCAGACAAGCACTCAACTGTATGTCCTAATTAAATGGAAAAGTAAAGGTTAAAAAAATCATCCCACATGTGTTTAGGGGCCACCATTAAAGGAAGGTTTGCTATGAGTTAATCTTACCCTTACCAAATGAAGTCCTAGGCAGAGGCACTATGTCTTTAAACTCATTGCTATTTTTCATTCCAAGTTTCTGTTAGAGACCATTACTGTTCTCCTGGGACTGCGTTGACTCACTGCATCTTCAGAATGACGCAAGTGAGGTTCTCTGCACAACTTCAAAACAGCCTGAATCTACCCAGGCGAGGGCAGGCTCCGGAGCCAGCAGATCCATCAGGCCCCTTTCGCAGAGCCTCGGGGCCAGGAGGGAGGACGGGGGTCTCTGCCTCTTGCGTTTCATCGGGGTCTGATAACCTCAACGGCTCGGCTGCTGTCAATGACCTTTTCTTAACTTGCTCATCCTCCTTGGGACCTCATCCCCACCTTTGCTGTTCACTTGGAGCCCAATCTACTTTCTGGGACTTACTTGGTCATGTGGTAAGTCCAAACATCACCAGCGCTCGGTACTCCACCCATCTGAAGTTCCCTCTAACCATTTTTATCTAAATGGAAGAAAACTCTCTCCTGGTGCCAAGTAGAGGAGAGAAGGAGATGAGAGAAGTGGAGGGAGGACGTGGACAATTCATATAGAAAAAGCAGGTGCACGCAACCTAGGGAGGTCCTCCGCAACTTAGTGAGACTCGGTTTCAAAATAAAGAATAAAAAATGGGGCTGGGGGTATAGCTCAGAGGTAGAACGCCCTTGAGTTCAATCCCCAGTACCGCAAAAAAAAAAAAAAGATAAAGCAGGTGCAGTATGCATACGAGGAGAACAGAATCCCAAAACTAAAGAAAGAGGAACCACGTGGGGGTTGGCCAGATACAGACAGCCCCCAGCCCACCAGCAATGCGAGGAAGGTAAAGAAGCTGCACGTATACCACCAGCCTGGAGCCAGGCAGCCACCACAGCCTGGTTCCTCACGTTGACAGCACCAACCCCATGTAAGGGGTGGAGGAAGGCAGCAAGAGGCAAAGAGGATGGAATGTTAATAGTAAACAACTTTGCCATTGTGAACGATGACTGTTATTAAAATATGCTGCGGCGTTTCCAGGATCTCGATCTTCTCCTTCTGTTGATCTCCATTGCCATAACTACCGCTGACTCATCCTAACAAGCTGTGCAAGTCTCCCGGGGTCACTGCGACTGCACATGGGCTCCACTCACCTGGCAGCCGCCTGGGCCAAAGGCTGTTATCGCCTCCCTCCCGGGCCTCGGCTGTTCTGTGAATGAGTAGTTAGAAATGAACTCTAGCACGAGATTTTTGTTTTAAAAAGCCATACTTCTCATCAATATCTGGCAATATTAAAATCTCAATCACAATTCTCAATCAGCTAAAAAATTTTTTCTTTCCCTTTACCTCAAACTTTTTTAATTTTCAAGGAGAAAATGGCAAATTTGCAAAATACAATGGACTTTGAAACAATTCTTAACAAGCCCTAGAGATCATAGGTGAGTAATACTGCCCCAGAAGGGCTGCTGGAATAAAATAGAGATACAGAAAAGAACACAGATCTGTCATTGCATTTTTCTGCTTATTCACTTACAGAAAGTAGGTTCCAGGGAGGTGCTGAATAATTCTTTTTTTTTTTTTTCCTGAAAAAGGGGTGGTAGGCCAAGTTAAGTTTGGGAACTTCTGCTCTAGCTAATCCCTTAGAGGTTAGTATATACTTGGTTTCATGGCCTGTGTTTTCTCTACCTGCAAAAACCTATAATTATCAAGATATTGAAATGATGACTCCAGAATTCTGAGTCAAGATGGAGTCTAAACACGTGTTCTTTCTCCTCCTGCCTGTGGCCTCTTAGAATTACAATAAAGGAATATGAAAGGCACGAACTGCCGGCAGCAGTGGCACATGCCTGTAATCCCAGTACTTGGGAGGCTGAGACAGGAGGATTGCAGGTTTGAGACCAGCGTGAGCAACTCAGTAGCCCCTGTTTCAAAAAAAAAAGGGCTAGGGGTGTATCTCAGGAGATAGAATGCTCCTGGGTTCAATCCCAATAACAAAACAACAAAAAAGACAATGATTTGCACTGAGGATGAGCTCAGTGGCACAGCTTCCCTGGACTCAATCCCCAGCGTCAAAAAATAAAAATAAATAAATAAACGAATAATAAAAGGCATGAGCCACCAGAACAGAAGAACAGAAGCTGTCCTCACGTAAGACTGAAAATCTGGGGCTCTGAGTGGATGGGCAAGCACTGCTGGGAAAGCAGCACAAAGGCACTCACCAGCGAGGAGGGCCACGGAGCGGGGTGTCGTGACGGAGGGAGGCAAGCCCCAAAGAACCCCAAATGTGAAGATGGAGACTGGGTGGCAGGGAGACACTGGGGGTGAAAACCAGAGACTACACGTCGTGCAGGAAATGGAGGAGAGCCAGAACTCCTCCCTGCTCGCCACCCCATCCGTTACCCCAGTAAGGAGGGACTGTAATGAGGACTTGGAGGCTGCCTTTGCTAAAGACACTGGCTCTTCACTTGGGCCGGCAAATGTGAATCGCCAGGACTCTGCGTTCATTTTGCACTGAGTTAGTCACCTTGGATTCCAGAACACCAGGACTGCCTTGTGAACATCTGTGACAGGCAGAAACTCCCCTCCAGGCAGTATCCCCAGCCCCATCTAACGGCGCTGGACCACTGTGTAACCAGGACTGCCCCGCTGTGCTTGCTTCTGACCCTCCTCCTAGTCTATATAACCTGGGAGCTCATGTCAACAACCCCACAGACAGGGCTGGAAATGCAGGTCCCCTGTCTTCCTGGGATGGCTATACTGATTAAACTTCCTCTCTGCTTTTCTATTTTATTTTTGGGGTGAGTGGCTGGACCCAATTTGTTAGGACCCAATTTCTCAGGCCTCTGGCCTCAAAAACTGGTAACAGGATCTTCTATAAAGAAATAAAGCAGCCAGGTGTGGTGATGCACACCTGTAATCCCAGTACTTGGGAGGCTACGACAGGAGGATCACAGGTTGGAGGACAGCCTCAGCAAATAGTGAGACTCTCAGCAACCTAGCAAGACCCTGTTTCAAAACAAAAAGTAACACAGGTGTAGGTCAGAGGTAGAATGTCCCTGGGTTCAATCTCCAGTACCAAAAAAAAAAAAAAAAAAAATTCTTCCTCCCTCTAAGTTGTGGTCATCAGGTTGGGGTCAGAGCAATGAGAAGCTGACTAGGCGATGTGGAAAATCCACACCCAGGGAGTCAGCGCCCCAGGGCAAGCCCAGCTCACCAACCACCCCAATGATGCAGCCAGTCAACTCCCCAAAACAGGGTCCAATCAACCTTCCTGCTCCCACTTCTCAGGTACGGACAACCAGGATCACTAGGCTTTTGAGGAAAGGCTCGCCCCACAGATAACCATTAAGACAAACAGATTATCTACCCCTGGAGGAAACCAGAGAGGATCCAAAAAGAAAAAGACACACTCAACTCGTCTCTAGTTCATACCCTCAGGAAGACGCAAAGATTATGTGCCCTGAAATCCAGAGTGCAGTGACATGAAAAAGATTTTAAAAATAAGAAAGAGCCTTGGTAGTTAAGATGTTGACTGCCAAAATAAAAAACTAAGGAAAAATGAATGGAAAATGGTCTAAGAAATCTACCAAAATCCAGGAAAAAGACAAAGACCCAGGAGGGCCAACATTAAATTATCTAGGAAAAAGAGCCCGTCTATGGAAGAAGACCCTGCTCATGGCTTCCCTGGAGGGCACGTCCCTGTGGCCCCTCCAGCAGCTCTTCATCCCTGAGCTAGCCTCTGGGTGACAGCAGAGCCCAGTCTCCACCCAGTCCACACTTCCCTCGTAGCTGTTCACCATTCCTTCCTGCAATGCAGACATTCTTCCTTTTGGGGTCGTATTCAATCTCTCTCTCTCTCTCTCTCTCTCTCTCTCTCTCTCTTTCTCTCTCTCTCTCTCATGTATGTGGTACTAGGGATTGAATGCAAGGGCATTCTACCGCTGAGCTGATGAGGTAGCTTAGAAGTATGAATGTTAGGCAGAAAAGAGGTATCGGAAAAAATTCATAGAAATATAGTTTTTAGCCTTTTTAAAAATCCGAAGAGTGTTGTCCACCCCTTGGAAGAAAATTTTGGTTCGGCCCAAGAGAAACTACAGCCCAGCCCACCGCCCACCGGAGATGTACCCACACACACACCTGGAAAGAGGAGGAGCCAAAATCTCACCTGGAACTCAACCTATGAAAATCTTGGAAACTGAGAGTGAGGGGCTGGAAGGACCCCGCCTTCTCCTATATCCTCTGGAATCCACGTGTCTCTCTCTCTCTTGGACTCCT